>PVJC01029009.1:0-22181 GCA_004026665.1 Murina feae | reverse complement strand
TACCAGTCAAAAAAACCCAACAAACTCAATAATATAAAATATTACAAAATATGTTCTTGCTTGTTCCTATTATGCTTAAACGTGCAGTATTTAGAATTACCTGCGTATAAAGGGTGCAGTTGATTGATGGACAGCAGTTTTGAGCATTCACTTTGTGCAGGAGGCTGCCCTGGGAAGCACACTTTGCAAAACTGAGAAGCAGGTGTGCATTTTTTTGTACTAAGAATAGTTCAGGCAGTTACATCAAATTGTTAGCATCATGCTAAAGGCAGCTGTTTTCTCAAATGAAGAAGAGTCTGTATGAGGTTTAAAACTATTAGACCTAAGTGGTAGTCCTGATGTTTCCTCTGTTCATTCTCATGTGCTTGAACAAATCATTTACCATCTTTGAATTCCAGTGGAAATTCCAAACTAACTGAAAATAATCCTTATGACTAGATCATAAAAAGGCTAAAAATACTACATGTATTACATAATAAAAGTGCTTTTATCTGAATGCAAGATGATTATTAAAATAATCAGTACTACATACAATAAATGGCTGATAAAGGAATTAGACATACTTTTGCTTAAAATTACAACTTCTATAAATAGGAATGGCCAGTAATGTGCTTTATAGTTGTTTCTACAGTTAGATCAGGAAGTGAGCCAGACTTTTATCTATTTCATGAACTCTGAATGTCCTTCAATGGGTCATACAGCCGAAATTCTCTAACATAAAAGGCATAGGGGAAATAATATAAGATGAAAAGGATGGGAGAAATAGTCTCCTCAATTTATTTCAATTCTCAAGTTAAATTATAATAAATAGCTGATTTAATGATGAGTAAATATTTTGCGGGTGCCATATACAGTGGTTTTGAATAATGAATGTTTTAATCTCAGAGGACAGTAGAATCTAAATTAGAAGACAAGTAACCAGAGTGGAGGGTGGTTGAGGGACTGTGTGAAAAAAAGGTGAAGGGATTGAGAAATACAGATTGGCAATTACAAAATAGTTACAGGGATGTAAAGAATAGCATAGAAAATATAGTCAATAATATTGTAATAACTATTTACAATGCCAATTGGGTACTAGAAATATCAGAGAGACCGCTTGGTAAATTATATGATTGTCTAAGCACTATGCCCATAGGTATACAACAAAATAATATTAAATATAAACTGTAAAAAATATAATGTAATAAAAGAGAAGACAAGTTAAAAGAATTGGCCAGAAAGATAAATGATTATGGAGAAGATGATATAGTACATTGTAGTCCACTGTGTGATGTCAGCTTTTATTTTGAGTGCAATATTGAGTCATTCTTTGGTTTTGAGCAAAGGAGATGCATCATGCAATTTAACTTTTAAAAGGATCCCTTTGATCCTAGAAAAGACATTAGTAAACAAAACATTAGTGAAAAATCTAGTAAAATCTGCATACAGTCTGTAAACAATAGTTAATAGAATTGTGTCAATGTTAATTTCTTAATGTGGACAAATGTAATATGTAAGATGTTAAAATTAGAGAAACTGAGTGGAGGGTATAAGGGTACTGTCTGTGCTATCTTTGTAACTTCTCTGTAAATCTGAAATATTCCAAAATAAAAAGTTTATTAAGAAAATTAATTGCATACAAAGAGGGAAGAACTCATGTTAAGTGTCCCTACCACCAAAATGGGGAACACAAAGAAATTTTGGAGGTAATGGGTATGTCTATCACTTTGATTGTGGTGATGGTTTCATGAGTGTATGCATATGTCCAAAATCATCAACTTGTATACATTAAATATGTGCAGCTTTTTGTATATCAACTATACCTCAATAAAGCTATTTACATAATAGATTGTATTGCCACCTATATAAAAAAAAAGAAAAGAAACTGCATTGTAGGAAGAAAGGAGAGATCAACTGTTCCAGCCAGAGGTCTGGACCCCACTACACACCAATCCTTAACACACCAAAACCACAAGTTGCATTATACGCAGAAGGATGACCTTGGACTCATCTGATACTTACCTGGTGGTCAACAATAGATGTGATCTCTCCTGAGATTCAGATGAGGAGAGGAGATTCCAAATACTCAGCATGAGGGGGGTTGGAATCTAATCTAATAAAAGAGTAATATGCAAATTAACCATCACTCTGAGATACCTAAGCCACGCCCACCTGCCAAGCCATGCCCACCAGCCAATCAGAGCAGATGTATGCAAATTAACCCAGCCAAGATGGAGGCTGGCAGCCACAGAGCTAGAGCAAACAGGAGGCTTCATTGCCTGCCTAGGCCTATGAGGCTTCTGTTGCAACTGCCTGCCTAGGCCGGCTGGGCGTCTGCTCAAGGCAACAATATTTTAATTACAGAAGATAAATAAACCCCAGGAACCTGATTCCAGCCAGCCTGTTTGGGACCTTGGGTCAATGGGAGCTGTGGGCAGCCTGAAAATGGCCCTCAGCCCCTCACCTAGGCTGGCCACACCCCCATGGGGTGAGGGTCCCCACTGGGGGGGCTTGGCCAGCCTAAAAAGAGCCATCAGCCCCTCACCCAGGCTGGCCAGGCACACCAGCAGGTGGGCATCCCCTGAGGGGTCCCAGACTTCGAGATGGCACAGGCCAGGCTGAGGGACCACCCCATACCCCCCCACCCCCGAGTGCACAAATTTTAGTGCACCAGGCCCCTAGTTAGATCATAAATAAGCAAACTACAAAAGCTAATTTGAAAGAAAGCCAATAACATACATGTACAGAGCTCCTCAGATGTGTCCAGTAGAACACTAGGATGGGGGCTGTTTGTCCGTAAGCAGAAATCTTTAAATGTTCCTTTGTTGACACTATTGTATTTCTCCAACAATTAAATTCAGATTCTCTCTAAACAATGAGCTGATTTCTTCATTGCTTTACATCCACCACTTAATTTGTGGCCTGAGACTATAATCACAACTTAGTTTAGATAAGTTACCTTATCTTTAGTACTGAGATAATACTATAATACTTCATGGTCAAAAGGCAGGGATTTAAACTAGATGGCCATTGGCAGTTCTTCCAGAGTTTCATCACCTCCATGTCTAAGGGATATAATTGAATTGTCATTTGCTTAAGGGGTCAAGCTTTTCCGCATTCACTCTGGTCACTTTTTTCCTATTAGAAAAAGCTGCTTCCTCTCCTGAAATCCCTTCTATCTATGCTACATTGCTTAAATTTCTTATTACTTACAATTTAGCAATAACAAAATAGTGGCATTTGTACTAATATGTGTTTGATACCTATTTGTGGAGCGTGGAGAGAAATACTTATTTAAATTTTTATATTCGTTGATCAATCTTTATTGTTGAAAGTATTACAGATGTCCCCTGTTTTTCCCCATTGACCCCATCTAGCCCTGCCCTCCCACCACACCAGGCCTTCAACCCAATTGTCTGTGTCCATGGGTTATGCATATATGCATACAAGTTCTTAAGTTGATCTTTTCCCATTCACCCACCCACCCACCCAAGCCTTCCCTCTGAGATTCACCAGTCTGTTCCATGCTTCTATGTCACTGGACCTATTTTGTTCATCAGTTTATTTTGTTCTTTATATTCCACATATGAGTGATATCAAGTGATACTTGTCTTTCTGTGACTGGCTTATTTCACTTACATAATACTCTCCAGATCCCTGCATTCTTTCCAAAAGAGATCTTACTTTTTACTGCTCCTTAGTATTCCATGGTATGAATATCAACTCATCTACTGATGGGCACTTGGGCTGTTTCTAGATCTTAGCTATGGTAAATTGTGCTGCAATAAACATAGGTGTGCATACATTCTTTGTGATTGGTGTTTCAGGTTTCTTAGGATATATTCCTAGAAG
The DNA here is from genome assembly GCA_004026665.1 of Murina feae. NCBI lineage: Eukaryota > Metazoa > Chordata > Mammalia > Chiroptera > Vespertilionidae > Murina > Murina feae. Next base: position 18,350 of record PVJC01029009.1, on the reverse strand, counting down.
TGGAATCACTGGGTCAAATGGCAGTTCCATATTTAATTTTTTGAGAAGACTCCATATTTTTTTTTCCATAGTGGCTATACCAAACTGCATTCCCACCTGCAGTGTACTAGGGTTCCCTTTTCTCTACACCCCCACCAACACGTGTCGTTTGTTGATTTGTTAATGGTAGCCATTCTGACAGGTGTGAGATGATACCTCATTATAGTTTTATTTTGTATCACTCATATGATTAGTGACTTTGAGCATTATTTTCATATGTCTTTTGCCCATCTGTATGTCCACTTTGGAAAGGTGTCTATTTAGGTCCTTTGCCCATTTCTTAATTGGATTGTTTGTCTTCGTTCTGACAAGTTGTATGAGTTCCTTATATATTTTGGAAATTAAGCCTTTATCAGATATATTATTGGGAAATATGTGCTCCCATACAGTAGGCTCCCTTTTGTTTTTTTTTTTTTTTGTGTTTTTTTGTTTTGTTTTTTTTTTTTTTTTTTTTTTTTTTTTTTTTTTTTTTTTTTTTTTTTAGTTTTTTTTTTTTTTGATAGTTTCTTTTGCTGTGCAGAGGCTTTTGATTTTGATATAGTCCCATTTTTTTTTCTCCTTAGTGTTTTTTGCCTTAGGAGATGTATCTGTAAACATATGGCTATGAGAGATGTCTGAGATTTTGGTTTCTTCAAGGATTTTTATGGTTTCATGATTTTGGTTTGTGACTGGCCCTGAGTACCCTGTTTGGAGCTATCAGCAATCCATAGTTTGTGGCTCCCTCTGCTGGGCCTGGGTGCCTTTGGAAAGGACCAAGACGTGCACAAGAGTCTGCTTTTCCTAGCCCTGGGTTTAGAAGGACATCCGGCAGAGACTCGAAGCCTCCGGAGATCCACCTCGGCCTATAGTCTGTTTGTTGTTCTTAGTCTTAATTAGCCTAGGGCTATGGACCATAGCAAGGCATGGACTCCACAGTGTGGAAGGAGATGTTTTCCAACAGGATGGGACAATTGCTTCCCTGTCCCCAGGAAAAAGCTGCTTGGATGGTAAAGGTTTGGTGGAGAAAGGTGTCCTCTGCAGTTAGAGGGAATGAGTCAGCACAGGAAACCAGGCGCTGCCTTTTGAGCTATAACCCCAGAGCTCCCAAGCCTGGATTCTCCTCACATAGCTCTAGACCACTCTGTCCTCCTGCTGCCAGAGCCCAAGGTGAGTGGCTACACATGAAATTTTGTGCATCTGCCCTTCAAGAAGGAGCCTGCATTTCCAGCTGTCTTGCCCTCACAGAAAACAACCCCACTGCTTCTCACAGCCAGATGTTATGTGAGCACCTATCTCACTTCAGTTCCTCTGGGCTGGGGATCCCAATTTGGAGTTTATATCCCAGAGTTCTCAGGCCCCCACAGCTGAATATACTTCCAGAAATTCAGTTGTATCTGTGGGAGTCCAGCTAGTCCTTTAGCACCTTCTCACATCCTACCAGGCTCTATATGATCTCCACTTTCCTTGGTTATCAGGGTTCTCTCCAGCTGGTCTTCATTAATTTTTCAGGGTGGTATTTCTGTATTTTAGCTGTATTTCTAGTTTGATCTTGGAAGAGTATCAGTGTATCCTCCACTTACTCCACTGCCATTTTGAAACCAGGAAGACTTTTTTTTTTTCAAAGAAAATCAAATCTATCTTTTATGTTAAGCATCAATGTCATCCTCATTCCTAGTAGCAAGCAACCTTTTTTGAGAAGATAACAAGTCCCAGTGAACTAGCATTCATATGTGATATCATGCATAAGTGGGTCATTGTTGCTTTTTGTTTTTCTACATATCATATCCCTATTAACCTTCCCTTGGAGCAAAAAAAAAAAAGAAATATTCTAACTTACAAAGTGATGACTTACTAGAAATTGGATGAATTACTTTATTTTCTAAGAAAAATAATACTTCTTTAGAAGTATTCATTTATCCCCAGGAACTCCAAGGGCTTTGAAAGACATGAATGAGATTCACATTAATGCCATTATTTTTAAAGAAAACATCCATTAATTATTCAAAGTAAGCTAAGGAGTGTTTCAGAGACACAGCAAAGTATTTCAATAGATACCTCCAAATATCTTATATAGTTGTTTAATATTTATGATGCTTCTATAAAGTGTTTTCCCCTTTATAAAATGCAGTGACCCTAAGTCTTTTCTTTAGAAAGTCAGCTGCCTCAAAATAAATAAATGATTATAAAAGCTGGGCTAACTAGCTTAAGTTCATTTTTTATAAGATTGACATCTTAAAGCAATTTGGAAATTAAGGAAAAGCTAAACCCATCTAGTATTAATAGAAATAGGACCATATGTTTTTAATGCTTTATCCATTATATATTACCTTTTCATAAATTAACTTGTTTGAGCCTTAGAATAACTCTGATATATAATTAAAGCAGATATGCCATCTCCATTTTGTAGATGAGGCAACTGAAGCTAAGAAAAATGTCACAACTGTCCCAAAGTACACAAATGAAAAAGGAGAAAAAATAACAAATAAACTAGTCTTTGATATTTGATCCAATGATCAATGTCAGGCTAAAGAGCTTGGAGTGGAATTACTTGTATTAGTATGAAAATTTATCACTCGGTTTTCTTCCCAGATGAAACTGGAAAAGACTTAAGGTAATTTTGTAATCATGTGTCTTCCTATCAATATATTACAAATTAGTTGCAAGTATACTCACTTGCTTTCACACCACTGTTAAAAAAGATGTATAAACAGACAGAACTCATTGTGATGGTTAATATTACCTTAACAGATGGACAACTTTCCCCTGGAATGAATGTGTTTAGAAGAAATTATACCCATCTCCAATATATTCATCTTTTAAGCCCACAGATGCCCAGCAGGTGTTCTAAGTGAACATTCCTAGAAATTATGCTGTAATTTGTGTTTGCTAAATGGGTTTCTTACTCGGCTTAGTATTCTAAAGGTGAGTATAGAAGACTGGAGGGGAGGGCAAGGCACACACACTGGCCCTGTTACTTTCTAGGTGGGGCGACTTTATGAATAATAAAAATAGAGGATAAAAAGGAAGATCAGAATTACTCTAATGCAGATTGTTATATGTCTATAGCTACCTCACTTTTATAATAAAATTTCATCATTCACTATTCAATTTACACCCAATTTAACATTGTCTCTCCAAGTATGAGTAAAAATAGGTTTCGCCCTACCTCTTGTACATTCCAGACAAATGTTTCTTAATATTTAGGTTAGCTCAAATAGCTTACTATTTAGAGAGGCCTAATATGCAATGAATTACAGTGTTTCCTAATAAGTAAAAAGCAAATGTCATGAGCTCTAACTACTTCTTTTAAAATAAAACTACAGATCTTTAAGAAGAGTCCTACACACAATCATCATCATCATAATAATCATTGTTGTTTTTCAATAATTTTAATTAATAATAGAAACAATGTAAATTCCTGATTATTACACCAAAGTTTAAAATATATTAGGTTAAAATTAAATTTTTCACCTACCTTAGAATCTATTGAAACTTAATTTGTCCCATGATGTTTGAAATGGTGTTAATTTGTACCTATGAAGCAAGGAAAGTTTTTCATCAGCAAATAATTGCATTTAAAATTGAAAAAGGAAACAGTAATCTAAGTATTTGGGGGTGATTACTGCAATTTTTGTAGTCAAACATATAGACCAAGGGGAGTTTTACTTCATTATCAGTATTTGGCTTTCCATTAAAGAAAATAGTGGTAGAAAATCTATTCTATGAATTTTTCATGTTAAACTCCCAGTGAAATATTATTTTTTTTAAATTTTGGAAGTAAATTTCTGACCTAATAAATTATATATTTTCTCTTAAAGTTAAATTAAAGAACATAATATTTCTTAGTAAGAAGTATGTTAAAGATAAATTTAGAGGCATCAGTAATATTGAATATCCTATATGGCTTTTATATTTAGGAATGATCCCTCTATTCTCACCTTGCTGAGAGTTTTTATAAAAAAAATAGCTGCTGGATTTTGTCAAATGCTTTTTCTGCATCTATTGATATAATCATGTGATTTTTGTATTCCATTTTGTTTATGTGATATATCACATTTATTGATTTGCACATATTGTACCAGCTTTGCATCCATGAAATAAATCTCACTTGGTCATGGTATATGATCATTTAATATATTGCTGGAACTAATTTACTAATGTTTTGTTGAGGATTTTAGCATAAATGTTCACCAGGAATATTGGCCTGTAATTCTTTGTAGTGTATTTATTGGATTTTGGAATTAGGATAATGCTTGCCTCATAAAAAGCGATTAGCAGTGTTCTTTCTTCTTAGAATTTTTTTTTTGAAATTGTTTGAGAAGGATAGGTATTAGTTCTTCTTTGAATGTTTGGTAAAATTCCCATGTTATGCTGTCCAGATCAGGGCTTTCATTTGCTAATTTTTTTTTAGTTACTACTTAAATTTCATGAATTATTAGATAGTCAAGTACATTATAATCAATGAGCAAAAACTAAAATAAGCTCCCCTAAGAATAGGAACAAGACAGGGATGACCACTTTAACCATTCTTATTCAAAACTAGGGGCCCGGTGCACAAAAATTTGCGCACTCTGGAGGTCCCTCAGCCCAGCCTGTGCCATCTCAAAGTCTGGGACCCCTCAGGGGATGTCCACCTGCTGGCGTTCCTGGCCAGCCTGGGTGAGAGGCTGATGGCTATTTTCAGGCTGGCCAAGCCCCCCAGTGTGGACCCTCACCCCATTGGGGTGTGGCCAGCCTAGGTGAGGGGTTGAAGGCTGTTTTCAGGCTGCCCACAGTCCCTTCAGGGTTTGAGTCCCTACTGGGGTACCTGGCCAGCCTGGGTGAGGGGTTGAGGGTCATTTTCAGGCTGCCCACAGTCCCTTCAGGGTTCGAGTCTCTAATGAGGTACCTGGCCAGCCTGGGTGTGGGGCTGAGGGCCATTTTCAGGCTGTCCACAGCTCCCATTGACCCAACGTCCCAGCAAGGCTGGCTGGAATCAGGTTTCTGGGGTTTATTTATCTTCTATAATTGAAACACTGTTGCTTTAAGCTGAGGCCTAGGCAGGTAATGAAGCCTCCTATTTGCTTCAGCTCTGTGGCTTCTATAATTGAAACAATGTTGCCTTAGTAGAGGCCCAGCGGCCTAGGCAAACAGTTTACTCCTGGTGCAATAGAAGCCTCCTGTTTGATCTAGTTCCGTGGTGGTTGGCCTCCATCTTGGCTGGGTTAATTTGCATGCAGTGGCTCTGATTGGCTGGTAGGCATGGCTTAGACATCCCAGAGAAATGGCCAATTTCAATATTACTCTTTTATTAGAGTAGATTAGAGGCCTTTCATGCACAGGTAGGGTCCCTAGTCCTGGCCGGCAATCAGGGCCAATCGGAGCCTTCTGGTTGCCATTCAGGGCCTTCCTTCCCCAGCTGCCAGATGCCTGCTGGGGCCTTCCTTCATTACACACCATACCCTGGTGGTCAGCACATGTCATAGCAAGTGATCAGTCTCCTGGTCAAACTCCTTTGGGGACGATTTTCATAGTAAATATATATATTACTCAAAGTCCTGGCCACAGTGGTCAGAAAAGAAGAAACCATAAAAGGCATCCAAATTTGAAAACAGGAAGTAAAACTCTCATTATTTGCAGATGACATGATATGGTATGTAGAAAACCCTAAAGACTCTACCAAAAAACACTAGATTTAAGAAATGAATTCAGCAACATAGCAGGATACAAAATTAAGACCGATAAATCAATGACATTTTTATGCACCAATAATGAATTCTCAGAAATATAAGCTGGAAAAAAAACACAACCCCATTTACCACTACAATAAAAAATTAAGATACTTAGAAATAAACTTAGCCAAGGAAGTAAAAGACCTGTACTCAGACAACTATGGACTGTTGAAAAAATAGATAGAGGAAGATATAAATAAGTAAAAGATTATACTGTGTTCGTAGATTGGTAGAATAAACATCATTAAAATGTCTACACTACCCAAAGCAATGTATAGATTTAATGCAATCCCTATTAAAATACTAATGGCGTATTTCACAGATCTAGAACAAACACTCCAAAACTGTATATGCAAACAAAAATGACCCCAAATAGCCACAGTGATCTTGAGAAATAAGAACAAAGTTGGAGGGATCAAAAATCCAGATAACAAGTTAAACCACAAAGCCGCTATAATCAAAACAGCTTGTTACTGGCACAAGAACAAGTGCAAAAATCAATGGAATAGAACAGTGAATCCATAAATTGACCCAAGCCATTATGCTCAATTAATATTTGACAAAGAAAGCAAGAGCATACAATGGAGTAAAGACTATCTCTTCAATAAATGGTGGTGGGGAAATTGGAGAAATACATGCAAAAAAAATGAAACTAGATTACCAACTTACACAGTACATATGAATAAACTCAAAATGAATAAAGGACTTGAATGTAAGTCTTGAAACCATAAAGATCCTAGAAAAAACCATAGTCAGCAATATCTCTGACATATTTCATAGCAATATATTTGCCCATACATTTTTCAGGGCAAGGGAAACTAAGAATAAAATAAAAAAAAATTGGACTACATAAAACTAAAAAGCTTCTGCACAGCAAAAGAAACCATTAACAAAATGAAAAGGAAACACACTGCATGGGAGAACATATTAGCCAATGATACATCTGATAAGGGGTTATTTTAAAAAATATCTAAGGAACTCATACAACTTAACTAAAGGAATATAAACAACTCAATTTAAAAATGGGCAATGTACCTAAATAGATACCTCTCCAAAAGTATCTACAGATGGCCAATAGACATATGAAAAAAATGTGAAAAGTCATTAATCATCAAAGAGGTGCAAATTTAAAAAAGAATGAGGTATCACCACACACCTGTTAGAATGGCTATCATCAACAAATCTACAAGTGACAAGTGCTGGCGAGGGTGTGGAGAAAAGGGAACCCTAGTACACTGCTGGTGGGAATGCAGGCTGGTACAGTCATTATGTAAAGCAGTATAGAGTTTCTTCAATAAATTAAATATAGAACTGCCATTTGACCCAGCGATCCCACTTCTAGGAATATATCCTAAGAAACCTGAAACACCAATCAGAAAGAATGTATGCACCCTTATGTTCATAGGTGCACAATTTATAATAGCTAAGATCTGGAAACAGCTCAAGTGCCCATCAGTAGATGAGCATATACAAAAGCTGTGGTACATTTACATCTTGGAATACTATGCAGCAGTAAAAAAGAAGACTATCTTACCCTTTGAGACAACATAGAGGGACCTGAAGAGTATTATTCTAAGAAAAATAAGCCAGTTAGAAAAACACAAGCATCACATGACCTTACTTTGTATGTGTAATCTAATGAACACAATAAACTGATGAATAAAATAGATATAGAGACAGAAAAGCATGGGACAGACTGATGAATCTCAGAGGGAAAATGAGGGTGGGTGGTTGTCTGGGGAGAGATTAACCAGTGTATTTATATACATAATAGAGGCCCGGTGCACAAAAATTTGTGCACTCCTGAGGAGGGGCATCCCTCAGGCTGGCCTGTGCCCTTTCACAGTCTGGGACCTCTTGGGGGTCCTGCTGGGGTACCTGGCCAGCCTGGGTGAGTGGCTGATGGCTGTTTGCAGGCTGGCCAAGCCTCCCAGTGAAGACCCTCACCCCATGGGGGTGTGGCCAGCCTGGGTGAGGGGCTGAGGGACATTTTCAGGTTGGCCACAGCCCCTTCAGGGTGGAGGTTCCTGCTGGGGTGCCTGGCCAGCCTGGGGGAGGGTCTGATGGCTGTTTTCAGCCTGTCCATGGCCACAAACTGGAATTAGGCATCTGGGATTTATTTATCTTCTATAATTGAAACTTTGTAGCCTTAAGCAGAGCTCAAGGCCGGCAGGGCAGATGGGAAGCTTGGCTTCCTCCATTGCCGGAGGCAACCCAAGCCTCCTTCTCTCTCCAGCTCTATTGCTGCTGCCATCTTAGTTGGGTTAATTTGCATATCCAATCCTGATTGGCTTGTGGGTGTAGTGGAGGTATGGTCATTTTGCATGTTTCTCTTTTATTAGATTAGATATGCATAACCCATGGACACAGACAATAGTGTGGTGAAGGCCTGGATTTGGGAATTTGTGTGGAGTAGAAGGGCCCATAGGGAAAAAGGGGACATCTGTAATACAATCAACAACAAAGATATATTAAAAATAATAATAATGTTTGATGTCTTTGTAATAAAACAGTCTGTCTTTACCTATTTCAGGAAATATTACTCAGAACTCTTCTCAGTCCATAATTTTGAAAAATTCTGTCAGTTTTATAGAAATTGACTTATTAAAATACCTTAATCTAGGTTTGATATTTATATTTCTTCATACTTATTTAGCCCTTTTAGTATTACAATGCCATTAATGTTTGTCATATGAATATTATGTCTAACTTCTTCACTGCTTTGTCAATTTTAACATTTCCTTTACAACAGGTATTCCCCCTCCTTGTACCACCTAGTTTCTCATTTCCTCTTTATAAAATATATTTTTGGGGAAAATTCAGACTCTGTGTCTTTATCACTCCTCAAAAACTCAACTGTCAGAGAAAGATGACTTCTTTGTTGTTAAATCCAACATTCACATTTCTATTTTTTCATATATTTCTCAGTAGTAGTCATTATTGTTGACTGCTCCTTTCTTGACACACTTCCCTTCTTTGTCCTTCATTACATTGCACTTCTTTCTGCCTTATGGGACATTCCAAGTCACTCTGCTTTGCTTGCTTGTCTATGATGTCTTTAATACTCAATCAGTGATGCTCTAGTTTTCTGTACCTCCCCAGTCACAACTACTGGCTTTTAATATCATTTATGTACTTCCGGCTTCCAACTTATCTGCCTGTGCTTGAGACCTGCCTGGTATACTGGACTCAATTATGCATATACCAATTTGACACATCCACTTAGATATTGTATTTGAGGATGCACTAAACAGAACTTTCCAAAGGAGAACTCTTGATTTCACCCTGTACCATACCTGCTCCTCTCTAACACTTTTCAGTCTTAATAAATAAATTTATGTCACGGAAAAGAGGAGAGATCACTATAACAAAGTCCTGAATTGGCAGAAAGACATTAGGTCTACTGCACAAGTGGAAGCATTAATTTTTGCTGGGAAAACAGTTAGTTCACAGTGACCAAAAAGAAAGCAAGGTGTGTGAGCACAGATGCAGGTAGTGGTTGTGGGAGTTTGTGAAAATGATCTTCTTTCACATTCACTGACATGGGAAGCAAGTTCTTCAGCTGAGACACATTGTGGAGGAGGAGTTGAGCACCGCACTAAAATCACATCAAGTTTCAGAACAAACTACTAAACATTCTGTGTAGTTATGGGGCATCCTTTCCTCAAATGAAACATGGATCCACCATGGTTATCTATGGAATATTTTTATAAACTTCACCAAAGAGCAGAGTGCTAGTCCATCAATATATAAAACAAAGTTTGTTGCAACCAGGCTCGATCAGTTTCAAACATGTTACTTTATAAGATAAAATCAAGAATCTAGCTGAAGACTTATTCTTGGAAACTTCAATTAAGTCATGGAGGACAAAGGGAAATTATAAGAAAGCCCACTGGCAAACCGTGAGGAATACAGCATTGTTGTGTGTCATGAGAAATATATCCTCAAGGAGAAGAATAGTAAGATTTTCATTGAGCAAAGAAAAGGCTGTGCTGTCTAGATGTTAAAAAGACTAAATAGCAAGCAATAGGAATATACAGATATCTAGCTCAGCAACAAATCAAAAGATAGAATTTCTTGATCTGACTTAAATAAAGGTCCAAAGTATTAACCTTAATTTGTAAATTAATGACTATTGATTGCTCATAAGCTTATCTCAGCAGCATCACAGACTCATAATAATCAGAAAGTTCTCAAAGGTCACTTAGAACATCCTCTCTGTCTGAGCAGGATCATTTTTAACACATAACCATGGAGACTCTGCAAAAAAATGTCCTGTGATGAAGACCAATGATCTATCTCAGAGGCAGTGCAGATTGGTGGCTAAGAGCATGTTTTCTGGAGCAAGACTCTCCGGATTCAAACTGTAATTCTATTAAATGCTAGCTAGCTATGTAACCTTTGAACAAGTAACTTAAACTATCTGTATCTTTGGTTCCTCATCTGTGAAAGTGATAATAGCATCAACTATGAAGATTATAATGATAGCTAGAGGCCTGGTGCATGAAATTCATGTACTCAGGGGGTCCCTCAGCCCAGCCTGTGCCCTCTTGCAGTGGAGGAGCCCTCAGGAGATGTTTGTCTAATGGCTTAAGCCTGCTCACCAGCCATCAATCAGACATCCTTAGCTCTGCCACAGAAGGCAGAAGAGGCTCCTCCCACCACTGCTGCACTTGCTAGCCGTGAGCCCAGCTTCTGGCTGAGCAGTGCTCCCCCTGTGGGGGTGCACTGATCACCAGGAGGCAGCTCTTGTGTTGAGCATCTGCCCCCCAATGGTCAGTGTATGTCATATCCACCAGTCATTCCACCAAAACCGGCTCTCTGACATCCCCTGAGGGGTCCCAGATTGTGAGAGGGTGCAGGCCAGGCTGAGGGATCCCACTGGTGGACGATTGAGGCTGGGAAGGGATATGGAAGGTTGGCCAGCTAGGGAGAGACCACAGGGGGCTCCAGGGCATGTCTGGCCCATCTCACTCAGTCCTGATCATCCAGACCCCAGCAGTAAGCTAACCTACTGATTGAGTGTCTGCCCCTGGTGGTGAGTGCATGTCATAGGAACTGATCGACCAGTCGACTGTCTGCCCCCTGGTGGTCAGTGCATATGGAGCAGTTGAGCAGCCTTAGCTAAACTCATGCTAATTCATTAGCATATTAGGCTTTGATTGGTTGAATGGCCAACTGGACAATGGGCACTTAGCATATTAGGCTTTTATTATATAGGATTCTGAGTTCATACAAATCTTAGCTCAGTATAAATTCTCTGTAAAACTAATAGAATAATATGTTTTTAAAAAATATATGTCATGTTTCTTTAATCCAGTGTCTCTAGTTATGAAAACTGAAGCAAACTAATAAATGTTTTAATAAATTCTTTTGCATATGATATCTCACCACTTTCACTTTTCAGGGCTATATTTTTGGTTGAATTTATACAATTATAACATGAGTTATAATTATTCTGTATATTTCTTAAAAAGAGCATGCCCTTGTTATTCATAATTGCTCTCTTCAGGGCCCCATACTCAATACCTGATGTGAGTATTTGCTCAAGAGCTATGTGCTGAATGACTGGAAACCTTACCTATTTTTAAAGGATACTCTATCTGCTTTCTAAGTGTTCTGATCTTCAAGTTAAACAGTTCCAAATTTTTTTACTAATTCTTCATATGTCATCATTTCAACTCCCACTCAGTTTCCTTTGAACATATTCCAGTCTTTCAATGATTCTTGTAAAATGTGGCAGCCAGAACTGAACCCAACATGGTACATATGGCCTGACAAATACTAATATTATGGATTCATCAGTTCCCTAAAGTGGACATTATTTTTCTATAAATACAACAAATAACAAATGCATTCCAAAGAATAGCTGATTTATTAGTATTCCACCACTACATCACTAATGTGTTTTCCTAACAGATGTATCTTGTTTGAAAAGCATGTATCATCCACACTCAAAATATATTGAATAGATTTGTTTTTTACAAAGGACTAAGGTTGACTTGATATCTAAATATCTGCATGCTTCTAATTCACCTTCCTGAGGTCACCTGGAGATTCATAGTCATAAATAGCTATTAAAATATCTAAAATTATGAGTTTAATCTCTCTTGAGGCTATGTTTTCTGCCAGTAAACATACATGTACAGTAGATTATAGAATCTGTATTGAAAAAAAATGGGTAATACCAGCAATCAGCTCACGAGTTATATAAAAAAAGACCTAATCAACCATGTTAAGGATTGTTCATTTATTTCTTTATTTTTTCAGCTTTTCTGAGGTATAATAGATAAATAAAGTGTATATATTTAAGGTGTACAACATGATAATATTATATATATATATATATATATATATATATATATATATATATATATATATGGTCTCCTGCATTCAAGGACTGTTAAATAATGTTGTTTACCCATATCTTCAGAAAAAAATCATTCTATTCTCCTGGTAAACAACCTTCTTCCCTATTTATAATGGCTGGTCCTCTAGCAACTTCAGCATGAAATTATAGCTAATTTGCCTACAAACGTCAGCTGGTCATAATAATCTGGCCACTCAGTCCTAACCGGTTTGGCTCAGTGGATAGAGTGTCAGCCTGCGGATTCAAAGATCCCAGGTTTGATTCCGGTCAAGGGCATGTACCTTGGTTGTGGGCACATACCCAGTAGGAAGTGTGCAGGAGGCAGCTGATTGATGTTTCTCTCTTATCGATATTTCTGACTTTCTAACCCTCTCCCTTCCTCTCTGTAAAAAATCAATAAAATGTATTTAAAAAATAATAATCTAGCCACTCGGTGTATATGTATATATATATTGTGAAATGCTTACCACAATCAAGTTAGTTAACATATTAATTATCTCACATAGAAACCACTTTTGTGTGTATTGAGACCATTTAAGATCTATTCTCTTAGCAGATTTCAAGTATCAATATTTATTCTCAATGAATTTACTTTGGGTAAATTGTGGTTTTAAAAAAATAATAAGATATTTTAAGTCAGTGAATATAGAAGTCCTACCATGTGAATTTCTTTTGTGAGAAGGCAGAGCTTGTATCAGTGACAATGAGATTTAAAGTGTCCTTAGGGGAATAGGAAGCATAGGCTGAGATAATGCTCTCATCATAATGCAGAAAATTTTGTATTAGTTTAATTTGATCACTACTAGTATATATCCATTTATCAGTTAGAAGACAGATAAATATTTATACATATTATGTGTCTATATAACAAATGAATTTACAAGTGAAGAAAAAACTCAAAATTCCTTTGGGACTGTCATCTATAGTGACAGAACAATTATAATAGAAATCACATTACTTTTCAAGCAGGTGTTTAAGGATAGTATTGAAGTGAAATCTTGTGTTAAAATTTCCTCTGGGCTTAGAAACATGAAATGCAATAATCAGAAGATGACATAAGTGAAAACCATTACATTTGTGGGCATTAAGCCAGGGTTTTAAAAGTAGACATTGTAGGGAGAAAAACATAAAAGAGAAAATTAAAGTATCAATGCCTTTGGCATCCATTTAGAACACTATTCATAGAATAATGTGATTTTATAATGATTTAAGTCATTCTCTCACATGATACCATTAGGTAAAATGACAGTATTCCCCCCCCCGCCCCACTTTCTGATAAAGAGATTTGGGCAGCATTTCAATAGCCTCCCTTCAACTAGCAGAAAATGTAAGGTCGTCTGCTTCTGGTAGTACAGCCTAATGAATGGCACTGATTCCCCTCCAACTCCTGGAAGATGAAAGTCCTAGATAAAATTGTTCATTCACTGTTTAGCTATATATAGAGAAAAAGATATCCCTAGTTTCCAGAAGTAGAAAGGCAAGCCAGTACCACAGTGTTAACTTTGTAGGCTGATGCCACGGTGCTTTAGGATGTTGTCAAGCCTGAAAATAGGCCCTGGTTGCACAAGGCTGGAGTGGTAATGCCCACAGAGGATGTGGTCTTATGCCAGTATTAAATTTCATGTGAGGAAATGGGACCGAAATGCCAGCAGACAGCTATTAAAAGGGATTGGAAAGCCACACTTTCTGGGGGCAGGGAGGCAGCAAGGACAATTGTCACCTGTCCAGTCTTCTGTCTGGGAAATCATTAAGAAGCCTCTGAGAAATTAAATCCTACCCTCGCCATACATGAGCAGAGATCCAAATTCCTACCTCTAGTGAGACAGAAGAATTCCACAGTTCTACATTAATGTCAAACTACCATCTAATATGAAACACCTGTGGTGGGTATCAAACCAGAGAATACCTCCACAAGTCTGGAAACCCTTCCTAGAAAAAATAATTCCAAAAAATATAAAAGAGGGAAATTTCCCCCATAAATTTTCTAAGGTTATGGTAATTTTAAAATTCAGTTTGGCCTTTATCTTGTCAGTGCCCAGGTCAGTGCAGAGGATGGTTATGGTGCCTAGAGGCAGGGGATTGCTGAAGATGATTAACAGCAGAAAGGGAGTGATCTCAAGGGTGATACTGGTTAGGGTGCATGTGATAGATTTCTTCAGGTTGTCAAAGATGAGGCAACCTGGGGAGAATGGTCAACCTTCTGTGAGAAGCATAGAGAGGACACATCTCCCACAAGCCAGCTCCTGCATAGAAAGAGCACTACGAATAAGTGTCATGATCCATGAAGGGATCTGGAGGTCTCAGGCCTCAGTGGTCCCAGTTTTGTTTCTAAATTGTGTGACTTTAACTAGAGCCAGAATTTATTAGCATGTCATATCTATATACTGTTTATTCTTGAATTCAATATGGCTAATGTCCCCTGGTATCTGAAAATTAAGCAGGGTTGGGCCTAGTTAACACTTAGAGATGTTTGTGAATGCCAATATGAAAGCTGTAAGAAGATTTAGGCTGAGATGGAAAGAACCAGAGCTTGGTTCCAATCCCATTTTCTACCATAATTGGCTTTTGACTTTGGGCACCACTCACCTACCTGAACTTCATTCCTCCTGCCTTGTAATATGGCTTGATTTCTTCCTGATAAAAGTTTCAAAAACTACAATCTCTCCCTGAGCCTATTTTTACCATTGAATTTATCTTATTTCAATACTAGTGGCATGGTGCACAAAATTCGTGCAGGGGGGGGCTCCCTCAGCCCAGCCTGCCCCATCTCACAGTCTGGGACAGCTCAGTGGATGTCCTACTTATGGCCACAGTCTGGCAGCAGAGGCTCAGAGCAGGTGGCATGTGTGTGTGTGTGTATGTGTGTGTGTGTGTCCCCACCTGGAGTCTGCCCCCAGCCACATAAAAGGCTGGGAGCAAGCACCCCATGTGTGTGTGTGTGTGTGTGTGTGTGTGTGTGTGTGTGTATGTGTGTCTGTCTGTCTGTCTGTCTGCTGGGAGCCTGCCCCCAGACACATCTTGGAAGCTTGGAGCAGGCACCCCTCTATGTTGATCTCTAAGGCTCCTGGACTCGCCTGCATGTTGTTCTCTCCCTTGAGCTGTGGGCAGGGCTGAGTGCTGCCTGCCAGCCACGCTTGCCTGCTCCCAGATCACCATGGTGACCAAGGAGCAGGCCTTGTTGCTTGAGGGCTGTGGTCTGCACTTTTCTGCTCTTGGTGACGACTAAGGAGCAGGCTCTGCTTCTTGCTGCCTATGGTCTGTGCATGCCTGTTTGAAATCCGATCATGGTGGTGACTGGGAGCAGGCCCTGCTCCTTGACCTTGCCCATGCAGCCCTGCTGGGGCCTGCCTGCTGGCAGTGCTTGTCTGCTGGAAGGCAGCTGCTTATGGGTTGCCGAGGCAATGCCTGCTGGGCTCACATTGCCAGGGTGACGCCACCAGCGTCCTGCCCCACTGCTATGGGTGCTGCCATTTTTGTCATGGAGTGATGGTTAATTTGCATACTACTCTTTTATTAGATAGAATACTATGCAATTTACTTTATTGTCTGTCTTGTTCCACCTAGAAATTAAATGACATGAGAACAGGGATGCATGTCTTTTTATTCCCCACTGTTGCATCCCCAACAACCAGAATAGTACCTGGTACATAGTTGATGCTCAAAAAATTAATTGAATGGAATGGATACAAAATAATGAGATGTGTTGGGATCATATGAGGTCTCAATAAAGTGATAACTATCACTAGTATGTGGATGTAATAGGTTTTAATAAGATAACTCCAGGAAGAAAGCAGGGAGCTTAGGGTGTAAAATTCTAGGGTTCTCCTATTTACCAATGGGTATTGTCTTCAGAATCCTCTGAAAAAGATGGTAATAATTTTGGCTCATGTGATAAATTTAAAATTTAAGCTCCAACTTAAAAAAAACAGTAAAAAAGGGTATATCCTGATTTTTAATTTTCTTTTTTTCACTATTTTTTTGTTTCTGACATTAATTTTCAATGGCAAAGCATAAAGGAAGAGTTTCTACAGGATTACCCTTAATATTTTTTTTCTGTTGTTAATAATTTATTATTTTATTATATTCCCACTCCCCAACCTGATTTTGATAATCCAACATTTAAAAGATAATAGGGAAAACAAAATAATATGCCCATCTCATTTAGAAGTGTAATATTAAATACAAAATGGTGTATTTGAAAACTGAATATATCATTGTATTTAACAAATTAAAAGATTCTGTTTCAATTAGTATGTTGAACAGTCCTATCATGGAAAACCACAACAATGCATAAGATTTTTTTAGTCATAATTCAGTTTAAAAAACTAATGAATTCTTGCCCTAACTGGTTTGGCTCAGGGGATAGAGCATAGGCCTGTGGACTGAAGGGTCCCAGGTTTGATTCCGGTCAAGGGCATGTACCTTGGTTGCAGGCACATCCCCAGTAGGAGGTGTGCAGGAGGCGGCCGATCGATGTTTCTCTCTCATCGATGTTTCTAACTCTCTATTCCTCTCCCTTCCTCTCTGAAAAAAATCAGTAAAATATATTTAAAAAACTAATGAATTTTCAAATGCCAAAAAGAAATAGAAAGATTACCTATAGCGAAGTGAGCAACTTTAGAAGGCAGCTTTTAAGTGGAGGCCATGTACTCAACTTTTGCTTGTAGAAGGAGGGTAAATATCCCCCCTTGGCATTTCTAAATATACACTGTTCTGAAACAGGTGAATTTGAAGCTTATTTGCACACTTCTCCTGGAGGAATAATATTCACCCCAAGACTGTGTGTAACCCCAAGGAATATTCACACAAATACAGTATTGCAAGGAATTTATACAGATAGATAAAACTCCGTAAAGTATATAAGGAAATGAGGCCATAAGATGAAGTCTGAAAAAACGTAGAAACAAATACACAAACATTCATATGTAGGAATCATCAAACACATTAAAATTATTTAAAATATCTAAAGAAGTTAAAATTACCTGCAAGAACCTATAAAAATAATTAAACAAATTACAAAAGAGAATAAAATAGACTATCTCAAAATTTAAGTACTATAAAATCTGAACTTCTATACTTAAGATCAGCTAAACAATAGATTCAATAGAGGTAAAAAAATTAATTGATATATAGGAAAAAAATCCAGAATATATAATAGAGAAAAAAAAGGTAGTAAATATATTACTATTAAGAGAAGTAAAGACAGAATAAGAGGGCTTAGTGTGTTTGAATAATGTTCTTCTATCTTCTTTATCCTCTTTCTGGAAATCCATTTAGAGATATATTAGCAAAGAATTTTCCAGAAATATTGAAATACACCAAACCTCAAAGTCATTCAATTATACATGAAACACTTTATAATAACTATACAATTTAGTGTGAAGCAAATAAAAATTGTAATACATTTTAATCATACACAATATGTTCTCTGATACAAAGCAATTAAATTAAAATCAATAATAAATGATAGTCAGAGAAGCCTTGTATATTTATACATTATAAACAGATTTCAAACACCTCATTGGTAAATGAATTAATCATACTGGAAATGTAGTTAGATAATAGATACATTTTAAGAAGTACTTAAGCCCTGGCCTGTGTTGCTCAATCGGTTGAGTATCTTCTCAAGCATCTAGATTTCCCTGGTGTGATTCCCATTCAGGGCATATGCCTGGGTTGTGGGCTCACTCACCAGTAGGGGGCATGCAAGAACCAGCTAATCAATGTTTTTCACATAGATGTTTCTTTATCCCTCTCCTTTCCTCTTCTTCTAAACCAATAAAAACATATTTTTTAAAAAGTACTAAAAACACTATAAATCAAGTATTCCTAATTGGGAAACAGAAAGATTGAACTTTATGATTCAAGCATATAACAAAATGTGTGAAAAAGAAGAGAATCTTAGGAAAGTAAGATGAAGACATACTACAGGTATAAAGACAACTTTTTAAAAAAATATCTTTATTGTTCATATTGTTACAGTTGTTCCTCTTTTTTCCCCCATAGCTCCCCTCCTCCCAGTTCCCACCCCATCCTCTGTCCCCCTCCCCCGCCGTCCTCATCCATAGGTGTACAATCATTGTCCATTCTCTTCCCACACCCCCAACACCCTTTACCCCCGAAAATTGTCAGTCCACTCCCTTTCTATGCCTCTGATTCTATTCTATTCACCAGTTTATTCTGTTCATCAGATTTCTTATTCACTTGATTTTTAGATTCACTTGTTGATAGATATGTATTTGTTGTTCATA
>PVJC01029008.1:0-22182 GCA_004026665.1 Murina feae | reverse complement strand
CCCCAGCCTCGGGAGCGTTCCGGGGTGCGGGAGCGGGGCGGCTGGATCCCCACGGCCCCGCCGCCAGCCGCCTCGGACGTTCCGGGGCGCGGGAGCAGGGCAGCCGGATCCCCGCGGCCCAGCCGCCTCGGCGCGTTCAGGGGTGTGGGAGTGGGGCAGCCGGATCCCCACGGCCCGGCCGCCTCGGACGGTGGTCGGAGGTGGTCGGATCCCCGCAGCCCCGCCACTGCAGCCTCAACTTCCTGGGCGAGAGCCTTCCGGGGCACGCGGGGAACAGGCGGCCGGACCCCCGCGGCCCCGCCTGGGAGGCCATGGGGCGGCCAGCGCCACCCCACCCGTGGACCAGGCAGCTGGACCCCTGCGCCCCCCCCCCGAAGGCCATGGGGCAACCAGCACCTCCCCACCCGCGGCTTCCCAGGCGGGAGCCTTCCGGGGTGTGGGGAACAGGTGGCCGGACCCCGCGGGCCCCCACCCGGGAGGCCATGGGGTGGACAGTGCCACCCAACCATCAGCTTCCCAGGCGGGTGGCCCGTAGGGTCAGTGGGAGCTGTGGCCGGCCTGAAAATTGCCCTCAGACCCTCACCCAGGCTTGCCACACCCCCTGGGGTGAGGGTCTCCACTGGGGAGCTTGGCCAGCTTGCAAACAGACATTGGCGCCTCACCCTGGCTGGCCAGGCACACCAGCAGGTGGACATCCCCAGAAGGATCCCAGACTGGGAGAGGGCACAGGCTGGGCTGAGGGACACCCCCCCCCCCAGTGCACAAATTTTTGTGCACCAGGCCCCTAGTCTATAATAAAAGCATAATATGCTAATTAGATCAGACATCCTTCTGGACGAAGCTGGAGCTGCAAGGGAAGCCCGGGTCTCAGGTGCCAGAGGGAAGCCAATACCAGCAGCCAGGGGAAGGATGTCCCACTCTTGCATGAATTTCATGCATCAGGCCTCTAGTATATATATAAAGAATTTATAAAACTCAACACCAAGGACACAAATAATTCTATTTAAAAGTGGGCAAAAGCCCGATGTGGCTCAGTGCTTGAGTGTCAACTTATGTACCAGGAGGTTGTGCTTCGATTCCAGTCAGGACATATGCCCTGGTTTGGGGCTTGATCCAAAATAGGGGGTGTGCAGGAGGGAACTGATCAATGATTCTCTCATCATTGATGTTTCTCTCCCTTTTCCTTCCCCTCTGAAATCAATAAAAATGTATTTTTTTTAAAAGCGTAAAATGATACATACTTCTTTTACATAGGTCGGTAACAGGCAACAATTAACAGATAATAATAACAATGAGGGGATTTGTGGTCTGTGCCCTGGCACCATTTGTTGTGCTCTGAAGGGTCTGGAAAAAGGGAAGTTACAAGTTACCCTGACATCCCACAGGTTTGTCATCTTTGATGCAAAAAGCCAATAGCCTCAGTAAAGATTAAAGTTCTTTGTCAGGGAAGACACTGGCCAAGGACATGACTACACACTATAAACTGCTTTTAACGAAAGATTTTAATTTCACACCACCCTTTGTGGTTACTTTAGCTCTGAGTTTGCAAGACCGCCTGCAGGCTTTTCCTTGAGTTAATCAGATTAGCATGTGGGCCCTTTACCCCAAAGTTAACAGTAAATCCCTATGCTAATTGGCTCACTACTAGTAAATAAGGGGAATTTACTGACTCACGGGCCTTGTAGATCCAGCCCCCAGCTTCATCCCAGTGGCTGGGCTCTCAGGGACTCCTCCCTAGGTCTGCAGCCCCGCGAGGCCCCCCTGGGGCCAGGGTAGGCATGGGCGGGGCCAGCCGCTGCCGGAGCGGAAGCGGAAGCGCCCGGGGCGCAGCCTTGGAGACGCGTGGGGTGGAGCAGCTGGAGGCGCGCCACCTTTGACCTGCCATCGGCCACGTCAGAGCCCGGCGCAGACGCAAGTTCCAGTCGGCACCGGAGCTGCGGGCTGGGGTGTGCGTGGTTGCAGGGGCCGCGGTGGGCGAGCCGCCATGGAGGTAATGCGGCGCGAGCCCTGCGCGGCGCACTTGGTTGTGGCCCACCGCCTTCTCGCCCAGCCTTGAGGCGCCGGGTGGGACGCGGGGGTAGGCCCGGATGAGGGCTCCGCAGCCTCTCGCACCGTCCCCAGACTCCGCCCCTCGCTGCGCCAGGCCCATTAGAGCCGCTCCTGCCCGATTGCTAAGATCAGCCCCAGCGACAGACCCCTCCTTCCCCAGGTCTTTCTCACGGTAAAGGTTTCCTCCACCTGATCCCACGGAAGGGTTTTTTACCTCCCAAGGTTCCGCGTCCTGTTCCAGATTAGGAAAACAGTTCTGACCACCTGGGTTTGATTGTTTTGCAGGATCCTGTCCAACATGGGGTGGCTTCACCAGCCACGCCTGGAGCCGGGAAATCGAAGGTGAAGAGAATGCTTGACTAGCAAGCTCCCTGGAGAGTGGAAGGCTGATGAATTGGAAAACTGTGGCATGGGGAGGGCGGGGACGGGGGGGGGGTGGCTATTCCAAAGAAATAGCCTTTCTCCAAGGGCTTTCCATTTTAATTGACACAGTCACCCACCTGTTCCATTTTTAAGTTTGCTGGTATGAAGAGTTGACTTTTTGTTGACTTCCTGCGCCTGGTTAGCACAGCTGAGAGATTCTGCAATTTTCAGACATAAACAAAGCAGTCTAATTTATGATGATTCATATAGTGTAGTGGAAAGAGCAGACATGGGTAGATAAGAGTCAAGGGACTCTATTCTGTAGGCGTCTCCTATGATGCGAAGAGTTCAATTGTGTAATTTTCATGGCCCTGTACAGCCGTTTACCCTTCAATGATTCTCAAGGATAGCAGTTTATCATTTGCATGCTAAGTTTCAGGCACTTGCCTAAACACTCCTTTTCAGCTCCATGGTAACCATGAGATAACTACCATTGTTCCCCAGTTTTACTGATGAGCCCACAAGTTAAGTAATTTTCCCTGAGCTTTAGTTAAAGCCGTAATGCAACATGATTCACTCACTGCTATAAGAATTATGCTTACATGTTTTCATGTAGCCAAAGACTTGTCTTGGATAGATTGAAACACTTTTACAGTTCTAAAGCACTTTAAGTAGGATTAGTCTTAGTCCCTTAATTTTACAATTAAAGAAATCAAAGCCTAGGAAGTGTCTTAATCGCTGACAGCAATATCTGTAAGACATGAACTATTTTTACATTTCCTAGTAGTTGCTTAATAATTGAAGTTGCATTTGCTCATTTTTAAAAATGTAGTGTTTGATTGGCATACAGTAGGATTTTCATTTTTGGGGAGATGTGATGTTTCTTTTGCAATATAGTAGAAACATGAGTTATAACAAATTGGTAATGTCACTACATCTTTCAGCTGGAAACATTGCCCAAGGAAGATCTGATCAAGTTTGCCAAGAAACAGATGATGCTAATACAGAAAGCTAATTCAAGATGCACAGGTATTGGGTTGAAACTGTTTATCTTAACAACATTATTATTTAATCATAGTTAAAAATTAGTTTTTTAATAGTACATTTGTTTGTTTTGTTTACTAGTGAATCCAGTAAAATCTTAGTGTAGTGGAATCTGTTATTTAACATTCTAACCATTTGCCTTAACCTCACATCTCTAAACTGCAGTTCCTTTGAATTATTAAAATATAGGAAGATATTTAAAACAATTTGTTAAATTAAGCACCTTTTTAAAACTTAATTTAGATTGTATAGTCTTCTGCGTCAAGGATGTTTTCTAGAGTAGTCAGTTGAAATGTTAGAGACACAAGGTTATGAGCCAAAGAAGTAAAACAAGGCCTAAGTAAAGTAATAAAATATTTCCACTTCTGGAATTTTGGAAAATATTTATTTGCTGAAGTTAATTGAGTCCTTATTTAGTTTGCTTTTCTTTATGTTCCAAGAGGATGAAGAAATTAGTATCCTTTTTAGTATGTGTGGGTTAGTGCTTAAGTTTTCAGTGACTTAACAAATGTTAACTGCCCAGCCTAAAAGCCAAGATTTATTTTCTGTTAGGAAAGGTCAAATTGTGTTTTGGGAGGTTGGATCATTTTGTGATAGAGAAAGTAATTTATTTGGAAAGGTGTTGTAGGCCCCAGATCTAGACATGAGTTGATTAACTAGATTAACATGTATGTTTAATATTAGGTTAGTTGTTGCTTTAAGATTCTACAGTAAGAAGTTGTTTACAGCTGACATAATGTCTGGGATTTGCTTCAAAATTTGATAAAAAGGAGAAAGTGAATGCAGGTCAGAATGAAACAAGATTGGCTATGTAATAATTGCCAAATCAAGGTGATGGGCACATGACGATTAATCATACTATTCTCTTTACTTTTATATATTTGGAGTTTTTCATAATAAAAAGGAAAATAACAGGTAATAATGGGTTAAGTTAATATTTTCTTAAATTATTTGCTGCTTCTGAAATGTATTCTAATTTGTAGTGATTTTTTTTTTAAAGAATGTACTTATTTCTTTAGCCAGTTATTTTTTATTTCTGAACTGGAATCTTTTTTTTTTTAATAATTGTTTAGAATTAGAGAAAGAAATTGAAGAACTCAAATCAAAACCTGTTGCTGGAGGAACTGATGAAGTTATTAAGGTGATGAAACAGTTGTGAATATTGCTTTCATTTTGATTTATTTACTTAGAGGAAATGTCTAATGACCTATCAGATTTCCATGAGGGCCTTCAGCCTCCTGGAGTACTCTCTAGCTTTCTGCCCCTGTTTCTCCACTTCCTCTCTGCCCTTAGATAAGTTTGTAATCACTCTGGCTGACTGTAAAAAGAGTGTTAAATGATCTCTGGCTCCCTTCTGTTCTGAAATGACTATATTCCCTCTCCTTTTCATCAAACACACTGTAACTATGGTTATTGCCTCAGTCTTGGCCCTGCTCTTCCCTCTCCCCCTCAGAAAGCCCAGGACGTTGATGAGGATTTGGGAGCTGATCATTTATATCCTATCCTATATAATAAAGAGGGAATATGCAAATTGACCATCACTCCAGTCAGTTTGCACCCACAGCTGAGGCTAAGTTCCCATAACGAGCCTTAAGGAGCAATCAGCAGGGACCTGAGGCTGCGCGCCCACCCACCTCCTGCATGGGGCTTGACGGGGGACCTCAGGTTGTGCCTTCCACCCGCAGGGCTTGACAGGAGACCTCAGGATGCTCCCCCTGCCCTGGCACCAGGCCAGAGGAACTCAGGCTGCACCCTCTTCCCTGGTGCCAGGCCGGGGGACCTCAGGCCATGCCCCCCACCCCAGCATCAGGCCAGGGGACCTCAGGCTGTATCCCCTGCCCTGGCCCCAGGCTGGAAGATCACAGGCCACTCCCTCTGCCCAGCAGGGCTTGATGGGGGACCTCAGGCTGTGCCCCCCTGCCCTGGCACCCAGGGGACCTGAGGCTGCACCCCCCCACCTGGAAAGGCTTGACAGGGTGGACTGGCCAAGTCTGAATCTGGCCCAATGAAGGGGGGCCGTCCAGGTTTGGGTCTCGAGTGATTTTTAGGTGCACGTGGGTGGTTGAAGACTTGACTCTAGGTTCCATGGTGAACCCCAGACTCTAACAGGAGGAAGATTTTCATATACGTTTTACTAATTTTCTTTAATCTCTGGTACTTCTATTATAGAGAAAGCTCAAATAGCAATATTAAAATATTTCCTCTAATTAATCCCCCTTTAATGTGCACGAATTTCGTGCACTGGGCCACTAGTATATAATAAAAGAGTAATATGCAAATTGACCCTAACAGCAGAACCACTAGGAATGACTGGTCACTATGACACACACTGACCACCAGGGGGCAGACATTCAATGCAGGAGCTGCCCCCTGGTGGTCAGTGCACTCCCACAGGGAAAGCTCTGCTCAGCCACAAGCCAGGCTGATGGCTGCCAGCACAGCGTTGGTGGCAGGAGCCTCTCCCACCTCCTCAGCAGTGCTAAGGATGTCCAACCGCAGCTTAGGCCTGCTCCCCGCTGGCAAGTGGATAGACATCTCCCGAGGGCTCCCGGGCTGCCAGAGGGATGTCTGACTGCAAGCTTGGCCCAATCCCCCCAGGGAGTGGGCCTAAGCCATCAGGTGGACATCCCCTGGGGGGTCCCAGACTGTGAGAGGGCACAGGCCTGGCTGAGGGACCCCCCCAGTGCACAAATTTTTGTGCACCGGGCCTCTAGTATACATTTAATTTACAGTAGCTAAGTATCCCTGGACTTGACTACTGACCCATAACTCACAGGTGAATTTCTAACTATTGGAGAGAAAATTTTTGCTCATTTCTCGAGTCTGCTCTTCAACATGACTATCCTCTTCTCTGGACAACCAGGGACAGCACTGTTTTCCAGGCCTTTAACATTAGAGACTCCTCAGCTCTCCTGTCTCTAACTCTGTGTGTGTCAGTCACCAGAGAAGTATTTTTTTTTTCTTCAAGGTAACGCAGGAGTTCACCCTCCTTCTCTCCATGTCCATGGTTCTGTGTGAAGCACTTCATGTCATATGTGACTTAATATTAATAGCCCCCTAACTAGGCTCTCTTTCTCTTTTTACTGTTATATCCAATTACCAGATAACAGAATGTTATTTTTACCTTGTTATTCCACTTAAGAACCTGAGTTGCTAATCACCTGCCATCAACCCTAATAACTAAATACTTTTTTCTTCCCCCACTTGCCTGACCTTTTGAAAGTTTCGCTTCTCAAAGCTCTACAATCATTTTTTCTTTGCTTTTCCATATTTATAATTTGAGTTTTATGATCTATTCTTTTATTTTATGTTATCTTACACTCTTTTATTAGATGGCTGTAAACTTGGGAGCAGTGAGCAATTGAAAGAATCCCAGAAAATTACTACAGGAGGTCTTAAATCCCTATGCATATTATGCAGTATAATTTTGTTCTTTATTCAGCTAAAATAGTATATAGTGGGTGGCATGCACAAATACCACTTGGACTTATAATGAACTGATTTATTTAAACATAACTCAGTTCATAGTAGTATTCTTTGTTTATCTGTTCATTATGTTATTTTCTTAATCAGTTCTGGCCAGTGTACAACTTCATGGTATTTAAGAGTATAGACTTTGGAGCCAGACTGTCTGTCAGATATTTAGATCCCTGCCTGCTCTGCCACTTACCAGCTGTGTGAGCATGGCTAAATTTCTTCATTCTCTGTGACTCAGTTCCTTCAACTGTAGACTAGAGATAATAATACCTATTTTTTATAGGATTGTTTTGAGTAAATGTACAGCACTTAGAACTGGGTCAGTCACATAAGTACTTGATAATTATTCATTATCATTATTACTTTATTTTTTTTTAATATTTTTATTGATTTCAGAGAGGAAGGGAGAGGGAAAGAGAGAGATAGAAACATCACGATGACAGAATTATTAATTGGCTGCCTCTTGGACACGCCCTACTAGGGATCGAGCCCACAATCCAGGCATGTGCCCTTGACCAGAATCGAACCTGGGACCCTTTAGTCAACAGGCCAATGCTGTATCTGCTGAACCAAATTGACTAGGGCCATCTGTGTTGCTTTAAATAACAAAGTGTTTCTTTATTATTTCAGTAGTAGTCCGGTGCACGAAATTCATGTACATTAAAAGGGAATTAATTAGAGGAAATATTTTAATATTGCTATTTGCCCTTTCTCTATAAAGAAGTGTCAGAAATGAAAGAAAATTAGTAAAATGTATATGAAAACCTTCCCTCTGTCAAAGTCTGAGGCACGCTGCAGGACCCAGAGTCAAGTCCCCCACCCACCCACATGCACCTTGAAATTGCGTGAGACCCAGACTTGGCTGGCCCCACCCCCATTGGGCGAGATCCAGAGTCGGCCAGCCTCACTCATCAAGCCTCGCCAGGGAGGGGGCATAGCCTCAGGTCCCCTGTCAAGCCCTGCTGGGTTGGGGGTGTACCCGTAGGTCCCCTGGTTGGGGCGGATGGCACAGCCTCAGGTCCCCCGGCCCGGTGCCACGTAGCTTCAGGCCCATGCTGATCGCTCGTTACGGCTCGTTATGGGAACTCCGCCTCCACTGTGGGCGCAGCCATCTTGTGATGGTCAATTTACGTATTGCCTCTTTATTATATATGATTATTATATATGATATAAGTCCACAAGCAGGTAATTTAAGGATGATGGATGATGAAGTTTACTTAGGATTTTAACATTAAGGATTAACTTTATATTTGTGGTGAAATGGATCTGTGCTTTTCCTATCTGTGAAGTCCTTGGATATCGTTATCAAGTTATGCCAGTTTTATAGATTAACTTGGGAATTCTTCTTGTTTTTTCATTTTGTTTGAACAAGTTCATATGTAATTGGAATAATCTGTTCTTTTAAAATTTGATAGAACTCACCAGTAAAGCTATTTCTCCTGTTTTCTTCGGTGGACAGTTTTAAATAGCTGGTTTGATTTTTAAGTAGATAGAGTAGTGTTAATTATACTTTTAATTATTTTCCTTGAGTTAATAAAGCTATATTTTTCTAGGAATTTTTATTCATGTCATTCCAGTTTTCAATTTATTGCCAAATAATTATTCATATTACATACTCTGTTTAATCTCTGATTTATATGTAGATATTCTCTCCCCCCCCCCTTTTTCATTATATTGTTTGTTGCTTCAGACTTCTTTTGATCAATCTTACTAGAGGTTGTCTGCTTTGTTAGCTGACCCTGTAATTGTTGATCAATTTTCGATGTTATAAACTTCCACACCTATTTAATTTCTATAGAGAATAACCATGTCTCTGCCCTAGCCAGTTGGGCTTAGTGGATGGAGTGCCGGCCTGTGGACTGAAGGGCCACAGGTTTGATTTCGATCGGGGCCACATGCCTGGATTGTGGGCTAGGTCCCCAGTGTGTGTGTGGGGGCCGGGGGTGGGGGTTGGGAGGCACCTGATGGATAATTCTCTCTCATCATTGATGTTTCTATCTCTCCCTTCCTCTCTGAAATCAATTTTAAAAAGAAAGAAAGAAAAGAAATATATCTTTAAAAATAAAATAACCATGTCTCTGAGGGAGACAGCACATGGGTAAATTTCTTGCCTATTCTAACCACTCCCTGTTCATACTGTCACTCAGTCCCCAATTTTGAGCTCCATATACATTGTACCTTCAACAATATCTGTTGCCTGATACAACAATATCCAGTTCCTGAGCATTTAATTCTCTAGAGTATTTCTAGTTTCTCACAAGTGTTTCTCTGCAAAGGCCCTTAGGTTATAGCTTTCTTCCTCTAATTCAGTTTCTCCTCTTCCACTTTCAGTTTTCCAAAAATATGTTGAAATTTCTCATATCCTCATGTCCTGTCTTCTTTTCTCTTTGTTCTTATGTATGTTCTTTTTAAAATCTTTCATTCTTATTTTAGTGTGGTTTGGAAAAGGTGAGGAGATAACTTATGCATGTGATCAATTCATTATATTTAACTTATGACAAACAAATCCTGTTTCAAACAGGCATTGTCTGAACATTTGGATGCTGTTCTTCTGGAAAAAGCAGAGACTGAGCAACAGTGTTTTTCTCTGAAGAAGGAAAATATTAAAATGAAGCAACAGGTTGAGGTAACACAATATTTTAATTTTTTTATTAACTTACATAGTGTGATAATAAATTTTAGACTTAAGATCTTAAAAAGCATCTGATCTGACTTTAACAGTTTACAAACAAGAAAAAAAATGATATTTAAAAAGAAATATAACTAAAACTACTCAACTACAAGAGATAGAGCTAACATTTCTTTTTTGCATTCTTTTTTTTTTTCACATTGATTTCAGAGAAGAAGGGAGAGAGAGAGAGAAACATCAATGATGAGAGAGAATCATTGATTGGCTGCCTCTTTCACTCCCTGTACTGGGGATTGAGCCGGCAACCAGGGCATGTGCCCTTGATCAGAATCGAACCTGGGACCCTTCAGTCTGCAGGCTGATGCTCTATCCACTGAACCAAACCAGCTAGGGCTAATGTCATTCTTTAATAAAAATGAGGTAAAAAAGTATGTATTTTATGAAAAAGTATTTATGTGGGTTGATCCTCACACATATTCTAAATATATTATCTGTTCAATTCTAGGATATGCAGTTCCCTCTTGAGTCTGGGCAAATTTTTCCAGAAAGTCTTTTATTAATCTACTCAAGAGATAGTCATTAAAGCCTTGTGATGTAGAACAACTTACATACTTTGTCCTTTTAAAAGAAAATTAAATTCATAAGTTTCCTAGTTATTACTCTGAATGGCATTGGTACTGTTGATATATATTGTCATATTTAAGGTAGTCAGACCCTAAGTAGAATTCTTGGAATATCAGTGTCCTATTTCTCTAAGTACTTTCTTGTTCACTTCCTGTTCTCTCTACTTAGCCTGTGACTAATACTTTTCTTGTGGACAGGGGTTTCTTTTGTCTTAATTAAATAATTTTCTTTAATTTTTATGTCTTGATTTTTTTTTTAATGAGAGAAAAACGTTGATTTGTGATTCCACTTATTTATGTAGTCATTGGTTGCTACCTTTTATGTGCCCTGACCAGTGATTAAACCCACATTTGGCATTTTGAAACGACACTCGAGCCACCTGACCTATCTGCCTAAGGCTAATAAAATAATTTTTATGTACTTATTTTTATAATAGGATTCTGAAAATAAGATGCAAGATATCCACAAGGAGCTTGAACAGTCACAAAGGAACTGTATGAAGCAAATGGAAAATTTGAAAAATGAATTAATGGCAGTACATTGTAAACACAGTGAAGATAAAGCTAGATTGCTAAAGGAATTGGAAGAAGAAAAAAAAAAATTTGAGTTTTCAGAACAAAAATTTCAGAGTGACTCTGAAGATAATGTTAAAAACCTGCAAGAAGAGATTCAGAAAATTAGGGCAACCTTTGAGGAGCAAATTTTATATCTGAAAAATCAATTAGAAGCTGCCACAAATGAAAAGGAGCAAGAAATTACTCGTCTTCAAAAAATCATTGAGGCTAATTCTCAGCATTACCAAAAAGATATTGATAGTTTGCAAGAAAAACTTGTGCAGTTGAAAGCTACACATCAAGAAGAGGTGAAAGAATTGATGTGCCAAAATGCAACATCTGCTCAAGAACAAGAAGCAGAAGCCAATAATTTTAACCAGCTAAAAGAGAACTTAGTCAAACAATGCGAGGCAAGTGAGAAGGACATTCAGGAGAAATATGAATTAGAAAACTTAGGGAAAGCCTCAAATGCAAACCAAGAAAATCAGATGTCTTCTTTGCTCTTACAAGATACTTTTGTAGAACATACAGTAAATGAAAAAGTCAAACACTTAGAAGATTCTTTAAAGGAACTAGAGTCTCAACATAATATCTTAAAAGATGAGGTAATTTATATGAATAATCTTAAATTAAAACTTGAAATTGATGCCCAACATATAAAGGATGAATTTTTTCATGAGCGGGAAGATTTAGAATTTAAAATTAATGAATTATTACTAGTTAAAGAAGAGCAGGGCTGTGTAATCGAAAAATTAAAATCTGAGCTAGAAGAGTCAAATAAACAATTTTGCCATATTACAGAACAGCATAACAAAGAAATACAGAGTCTTAAGGAGCAACAGCAAAAAGAAATATCAGAACTACACGAGACATTTTTGTCAGATTCAGAAAAAGAAAAATTAACATTAATGTTTGAAATACAGTGTCTTAAGGAGCAGTGTGAAAACCTACAGCAAGAAAAGCAAGAAGCAGTATTAAATTATGAGAGTTTGCGAGAGATTATGGAAATTTTACAAGCAGAACTAGGGGAATCTGCTGGAAAAATCAGTCAAGAATTTGAATCAATGAAGCAACAACAAGCATCTGATGTTAATGAACTTCAGCAGAAGCTCAGAACTGCTTTCAATGAAAAAGATGTTCTTCTTGAAACTGTGAATCATCTACAAATAGAAAATGAAAAGTTATTGTCACAAAAAGAACTTGTACCAGAACTTGAAAAAGCCATAAAAAATCTTCAAGAAAAGAATGATGCATATTTAGTTAGTCTCAGTCAGAGAGATTCCATGTTACAAGAATTTGAAGCAAAGATAAGTTCTCTTACAGAAGAAAAAGATAATTGCATAAGTAAAATGAAAAGTTCTCATGAAGAGATGGGTAATCTCCATATAAAATGTGAAAGGGAAGAAAGATTAATTCTAGAACTTAGGGAAAAAGTACAGCAAACTACCCAATACAACAGTGAACTAGAACAAAAAGTAAATGAATTGACAGGAGAACTTGAAGAAACTTTAAAAAAAAAAGACCAGAGTAACCAAGAACTAGAAAAGCTTATGGTACAATTGAAAACTCTCTCTGAAAACCAGGAAGCACTGTCATCTGAAGTGAAGTTTCTTAATGAGGAAAATAGTAAGCTAAGTTCAGAAAAGAATCATTTGAATAGAGATGTGGAAGCTTTCTTGTCTCAAAAGGAAGAATATTTTATTCTTAAGGAACACATTTCTGAATTAGAAAAGACACTTCAGTTAACAGTTCAAGAGCGAGATAATTTAAATAAACTGTTTGAAAATGAGCAAGTCCAGAAGTTATTTGTCAAAGCTCAGTTGTACGGTTTTCTTAAACAAATGGAGCTGGAAGTAGAAGAAAATGAAGAGCAAGATGTTGCAGATGTTCTACAAGCTGTAGGTGAATCCTTAGCTAAAACAAATGAGGAAAAACATAACTTGTCTTTGCAATATGATAAAAAGGTATTAGAGTTAGAAAAAAATATTAAGTGCCTTCAGGAGGAGAATACAGTTCAAAATGAGGAACTTAGGTCTTTACTGAGGAACTATGAACAAGAAACAGTTCTCTTAAAGAAAGAGTTAGAAGAAACTAGGTCAGAAAAAGAGGTCCTGCAGTCTGATCTTCTAGAAATGAAAAATGCTAATGAAAGAACAAAGCTTGAAAATTTGAATCTTTCAATTAGAGTTGAAGAAATGTCTCAAAAATTGTGTAGCAACATTGAAATCCATAATGAAAAAGAAAAATCTCTTATAAAGGAACTTGAAAACCTAAGGCTAGCACTAAAACAAAAAGAATCTGAATTACAAGATGTGAAAGCAGAGTTGATATTAAAGGTATTTTAATTTGAATTTCATCAATTTAAATAAATTCTCAGTTCCAATTGTAAGCTCTAGAAAGTATATAACATTTTTACACTTCAAAGTTAGAATTTAAATTTTTGCCATTTAAGCTCAAATGGGAAATTTTTGAAAAATACATTTTCATGATGACTTTTTGGTATTAGATCATTTAAGAATTATGATCTTGCATAAGATTTAAGTAATATTGTATAATTGTATAATTTAGTCAACAGCAAAACTGCACTAAGAATGAAGAAATTTGAATTTCATTCTTGTGTGATGTACATACATACTAACTTTTTTAAGGTCAATATTACCTGGTCTCTCAAGGGAAGAAAAAGACTGTTCATCAAATTGCTTTTTGTATGGATTCTTTAATAATGATTTTCTTATATTTAACATGATGGCCCATTCATCATTAGGAATAAAATGATTCTGTTTTTGTTTTCGTGTTTCCTATAAAATCTAGGATTCCTTTGAGAAATCATCTTCTGTAGAAAATGATCAACCCCCTTTAGTAAAAGAACTAGAAGAAAAAATAGGTAAGTACTGTTTTGCATATGTTGTCACAATTATACAGATTCCCAGTGTTAAAGTAGGTTTGGAAATATAGAAGCCAATTAATAAGTCTTTAAATCATAATAAACAGCTGTCTCTTCCTAATATCCCCTTTCTTGCCTCCTGCCATCTGTTTGTCTTCACTTTCAAAACTGTCACATTTTGTTTAATCCAAGTAAAGCACTAATATGATTTCATTTATAAATGATTCTATGGTTAAATAAACTATTTGCCCAGTTACCTATGAGCTAGTAATAGAAAGGTGATTAAGATACAGGTCATGTCTTCAAAAAGCTCACAGCCACAAGGGCTAGTATTACATTAGTTTGATGTGTTTGCAAGGTACAGTGCTGGCAGTACAAAAAGTAACCTCCTGTTTTAAGTTAGGAAAAACCTCACAGTATAAACTACTTTTCTTATATCTTGAAGAATGAAAAATTTTTCACAAAAGGAAGGTATTTTAAAAAGAAGAAACAGCAAGAGCTTATCTGTTAACATATATACCATCAAGGAGCATACTAGAAGTTCCTGGGAGGGCAGGAGTCCGAGCATAGAAGCACCAGTGCCACCTGTAGAGGAGTTATGACTTTATTTCTCATCATTATGGGATAGCTCTTTTATAGACAAAGAAACAGCACTAGCTGGTTGGGCTCAGTGAGTAGAGCATTGGCCTGGGGACTGAAGTGTCCAGGGTTCAATTCCAGTCAAGGTCACATGCCCAGGTTGCAGGCTCGACCCCCAGTAGGAGGCATGCAGGAGGCAGCCTCTCCTTTCCTCTTTGAAATCAATAAAAAAATATTTTTAAAAATATAAACAACAACAAACAAATACTTACTGTTATGTAATGTGCCCATAATTCCTCATTTTAGTGCTCACTTAGATTGGCAGAGAGAAGGGGAGAGGGTAGCTGGAATAGTTTAGAATGACTCCCAGTTTTCCATAATGGGTGATTGGGGCAAGTCAGGTTAGGGAAATCACGAGATCAGTTTTAAATAAATTAAGTGTAAAGACCGATGTAAGTGGGATTGTCAAATGGACTGCTAAATACGCAAATCCAGAATTGAGAAAAAGCTAAATCAGAGATAAAAATTTGTAATCAACATAATAGTTGGCATTGAAAGCCATAAGATTGAGATCATTAAGCAAATGAATGTAGAAAAAGGATGAGGACCAGAGTAGTTCTCTATCATTTAAAAATCAGAAAGATAGAAACAGCAAAGAAAGTTGAGAAGGAAAGAAGGTAGGTAGGAAGACCTAGAGCATAAAATGTCTTGGAAGCTAAGGCAAATGAAGTTCAAGTGTTTCAAGAGGGGAAAATGTTTAACCATGTGAATGCTATGATAGGCTAAGTAACATTAGTACTAAGCACTGACCATTGGATTAAGCAACCTAGATGTCATGGGTAACTTGGTAGTAATAGTTCCCATGACAAGCCAAAGCCAGATCCTGATTGAAGTGAGTTAAAGAAACAAATGGAGGAAGAGAAATTTGAGAGCATGTATAAACAACTCTTACAAGTTCTGCTATAAAAGAAAGAAGAGATGGGACCATATCCACAGAGGAAATATAGTTTGCCTTTTGTGTGTGTATGATGTTTCATCTATCCTATCATGACTTCACTGCAACCCTCTTTAACTGCATTCATTATTTTTTCATGAGCTTAATCTCTCGATATTTTTCTTATTGTATGCTTACAAATTGGAGAAACACTAATAGAGGAGGAAATATGCTTTACAATAAAGGAGAAGAATTGCTATATTGGTGCCTGAGTAGGTGGGAAGATATAGGACAAAATACAGAATTGAAACAATTGTCTTGTGCTTCACACACATAGATGGTTCATCTGTAGCAGCCAGATGTATTTGAACAGTGTATTTGAAGACAGGTGCAACTACGTTAATAAGCAGGGACAAAACTAAAGTAAAGCAGTGATACCATCAAAAAGTAAAATATGCCCTGTCCAATGACACTCAGTTGGCTGAGTGTCAACCTATGAACAGGAGGTCACGGTTTGATTCCCAGTCAAGACACATGCCCAGGTTGCACACTCAATCCCCAGTAGGGGCGTGCAGGAGGCAGCTGATCAGTCATTCTCTCTCATCATTGATGTTTATCTCTCCCTCTCTCTTCCTCTCTGAAGTCAATAAAATAAGTAAAATAAAAATTTAAAAAGAATTTAAGGGGAGAGGTCAAAACTGGATACATAGAACACATTACAGGTTTAACAAGAGTAAGACCAACCAAGAGAAGTATGCCTAGGGAGCATGGCTATATAACATCATCTGGTTATATAACTTAATAACAATATAACTTCTCTTCTACTTGATCCTTGTTTGAAAATTATCACCTAAAATCTTGGTATACGGGTGTTTCTAGAAAATCCTTTCAGGTTAAAGATGTCCTAACAGCCTCTCCAATTCCTAGACAGTTATGAAATGCCTGAAAAACAAAAGTAGACTATTATAGAGGATTGAAGAAAATGGAAATTTTTACATTGTTTCCCTCACTTAGATGATGAATAATTAAGCTTTCACTTAAAAAAAAGGTATTAATATTTTTTTCTAGGGTTAAAATAAGTAAATTTGGATATTTTTCCTTTTTTCCTTTTGAGTTCATATATAAGCCATTCATTTTATGTTTTTAGAGTACCTCAAAAAAGAATCCAGAGAGAAAGAGGAAAAAATAAATAAGATAAAACTAGTTGCTGTGAAGGCAAAGAAAGAACTAGATTCTAGCAGGAGAGAGGTAAGGTGACTTAAAAATGCAAAATTAAAAAATCTTTACATTTCAGAAAATCAACTTTTCTATCTGTAAAAACTCTCTATTGTATATTAAAAATAGGCCCAGACTCTAAGGGAAGAACTCAAATCTCTTCATTCAGAAAAGGATCTGTTGTCTGCTTCCATGAGAGATCTCATTCAAGGAGCAGAGAGCTATAAGGTAAAAAGTTATTTCAATAACAAGGTTTATTTGTAACCTCTAAGTTAAGAAATGTACTAGAAACTCTTGTCCATAATATAATCATCTTGGTTTTTAGTAAACCGTTTTTACTGTTTTTGTATAATGTGGTATCATAATGTCAAAATTGTAAGTAGCTAAGCTTTAAATAGTGCCTTGTATTTTAAAATTAAGATTCTGTTTTTGGATTTTATAATAAAACTAGGGGCCTGGTACACAAAAATTTGTGCACTCAGGTGGGGGGCGGGGCTGTCCGTCAGCCTGGCCTGCACCCTTTCACAGTCTGGGACCCCCTTGGGGGATGTCCACCCGATTGCGTGCCTGGCCAGCCTGGGTGAGAGGCTGATGGCTGTTTGCTGGCTGGTCAAGCCCCCCAGTGGGGACCCTCACCCCATGGGGGTGTAGCCAGCCTGGGTGAGGGGCTGAGGGCCGTTTTCAGGCTGCCCACAGCCCCTTCAGGGTTTGGGTCCCTACTGGGGTACCTGGCCAGCCTGGGTGAGGGGCTGAGGGCCATTTTCAGGCTGCCCACAGCTCCCATTGACCCAGTGTCCCAGAAAGGCTGGCTGGAATCAGGTTTCTGGGGTTTATCTTCTGTAATTGAAACTTTGTTGCCTTGAGTGGAGGCCTAGAAAGGCAAAGAAGCTTGTTTGCTTCAGCTTCGTGGCTTCTATAATTGAAACATTGTTGCCTTGAGCGGAGGCCATAGCCGGCCTAGGCAGGCAGTTTCCTCCATCACTAGTGCAACGGAAGCCTCCTGTTTGCTCTATCTCCGTGGCTGCCAGCCACCATTTAGGCTGGGTTAATTTGCATACAGCTGCTCTGATTGGCTGGTGGGCATGGTTTGACTGGTGGGCGTGGCTTTGGTATAACAGGTCAATCTGCATATTTCATTAGATTAGATTAGTAACAAAAATATAGTATTACTATTATCTTCTATATATATAAAAAGCTAATATGCTAAGTGTCTGACTGTTCAACCAGTTGCTATAATGCACATGGACCATCAGAGGGCAGATGCTCAATGCAGGAGCTGCTGAGTTGCAGTGACTTGGCAGCAGAGGTTCTTGGGTGACGGACCCCGAAACCAGAGAGGAGGGAGTCCGATTCCTCATGGGGCTGCGCAATTCCACCTTTAGCATGGGTTATATTGTTGCTGGGGCACTATTGGCCCCAAATCTGGTTTACTGCACACTTGCATTTGCGTACCACACCCTGTATGACAGCAACTTTGCAGAGGGCCCTCTCGCATTCTGGGACCCCCATCAATTGGGGGATGTTGGAGAGCTGGTTTCGGCCTGATCCACACAGGCCAGGCCGAGGGACTCCACCTGCCGGAGGTACCCTGCTCATTTCACAGATGCCGGGTAGGGACTGTGGGAGGTTGGCTCCAGGGCATATCTGGCCCATCTTGCCCAGTCCCATCCTGCTGGCCACCTTCTAATTAATTTCCTTTCAATGTGCTCGAATCTGTGTACCGGGTCACTAGTTATTTAATACTAGACACCTGCACTGGTGGGGGGCATGGCCTGCAGGATCAGCCTGCTGAGGGAGCGCTGCCCATTCTGGTCAGCTGAGTGGCTGCTCCCGCTATGGGAGCACCGTTCATCCTGGTCAGCCAAGCGATGCTCCCACTGTGGGAGCGCACTGACCACCAGGGAGCAGCTCCTGCATTGAGCATTAGCCCCCTGGTGCTCAGTGTGCGTCAGAGCAACTGGTTGACTGGTTGTTCTGCCATTTGATCGCTGGGCTTTTATTATATAGCACTAGAGGCCCAGTGCATAAATTCGTGCACCAGTGGGTCCCTCGGTCTGGCCTGTGGGATCGGGCCGAAACTAGCTTTCCAACATCTCCCAAGGGGTCCCAGATTGTGAGAAGAGACCCCACTGGTGCACGATTGGGGCCAGGAAGGGACGAGGGAGATTGGCCAGCAGGGAAGGGACCAGAGAAGGGCTCCAGGGTGTGTCCAGCCCATCTCGCTCAGTCCCGATCAGCTGGACCCCAGCAGCAAGCTAACCTACTGGTCAGAGCGTCTACCCCTTGGTGGTCAGTGCACATCACAGCGAGCAGTTGAGCAGCCTTACTTAGCACTATCATTAGTATATTACACTTTGGTTGAACGGACAATCAGACACTTAGCATATTAGGCTTTTATTATTATAGGAATTGTTCTGCCCACACGAATAAACTATTTGAAACTTAAACACAGATCTGACAGGGAAATGAAAGGATTATTATTTGGAGGTAATATGCTTTTCTACCTAAGTAGAATGAGAATCTACTATAAAAAATAATTTCAAATGAGAGTACAAAATTACTGAATGCAAGATAAATACCATTATGTTTCTTACTAGGGGCCTGGTGTACAAAAATTTGTGCACTCGGTGGTCCCTCAGCCCGACCTGTGCCCTCTGGCAGTCTGGGACCCCTCTGGGGATGTCCACCTGCTGGCATGCCTGGTCAGCTGGGTGAGGGGCTGATGGCTGTTTGCAGGCTGGCCAAGCCTGCCAGTGTGGACCCTCACCCCATTGGGATGTGGCCAGCCTGGGTGATGGGCTGAGGGACATTTTCAGGCTGCCCACAGCTCCTTCAGGTTTTGGGTCCCTACTGGGGTACCTGGCCAGCCTGGGTGGGGGGCTGATGACTGTTTGCAGGCTGGCCAAGCCCCCCAGTGGGATCCCTCACCCCATTGGGGTGTGGCCAGCCTGGGTGCAGGTCTGAGGGGCATTTTCAGACTTTCAGGCTGCCCACAGCCCCTTCAGGTTTTGGGACCCCTCTGGAGATGTCCACCTGCTGGCGTGCCTGACCATCCTGGATGAGGGGCTGATGGCTGTTTGCAGACTGGCCAAGCCTGCCAGTGGGGACCCTCACCCCATTGCGGTCCCTCACCCCATTGGGGTGTGGCCAGCGTGGGTGACGGGCTGAGGGGCGTTTTCAGGCTTTAAGGCTGCTCACAGCTCCCATTGACCCAATGTCCCTGCAAGGCTGACTGGAAGCAGGTTTCTGGGGTTTGTTTATCTTCTATAATTGATGCACTGTTCCTTTTAGCCGAGGCTAGGCAGGTAACGAAGCCTCGTTTCTGCTTCAGCTTGTGGTTTCTATAATTGATACACTGTTCCTTTAAGCTGTTTCCTAGGCAGGTAGTGGGTCCAGCCTGCTGTTTGTTTCAGCTCCTGAGTCTTATATGATTGAGACTTTTTTGCAAATATGTTTTGCCTGGAGCCAGGATAAGCCAAGCTGGCCCGCCAAGGGCTGCAAACAGTTTGTTTCACTCCTGCTGCAATGGAAGCTGCCGTTTACTCAGGTCCGTGAGTGGCGACCTCCATGTTGGCTGGGCTAATTTGCATACAGTCGCTCTGCTTGGCTGGTGGGCATGGCTTACCCATCCCGAAAAGAAGGTTAATTTCAATATTACACCTTTATTAGTTTAGATATATTTTTTCAGCAAATATTTTTACAACTGGGCTGAGTACTAGGGATATGGTGGTTACCAATACACTAAGTTATTGCCATGTTAGAACTTACATTCAAATGGCAATAACAGACAAGCAGACAAAAATACAAGATGGATACTGTATAGAAAAGTAAAGGTAGATAGGGAGAAGTAGGCCATAATCAAGTGGGATTTGATTAAATGAAGAAAAACCCAAAATAGCCTAAAGTAAAATTTTGGGAAGAACTTTAATGATAAAATTTGGAATTTAATGAAGAAAACTGCAAAACATATGTAGGATGACTCAATATTACTTGGAATATTAGTTCTCAGTTTTGTTTACAAGTTCTAAAACAATTTCCCTTAAAATTATAAGTTTTTAAAAAAAATATATTTTATTGATTTTTTACAGAGAGGAAGGGAGAGGAATAGAGAGTTAGAAACATCGATGACAAACATTGATCAGCTGCCTCCTGCACACCTCCCATTGGAGATGTGCCCGCAACCAAGGCACATGCCCTTGACCGGAATCGAACCTGGGACCTTTTAGTCCGCAGGCCGATGCTCTATCCACTGAGCCAAACTGGTTAGGACTAAAATTATAAGTTTTTTAAAATAAGTTTTTATTTTTCAATTATAGTTGACATATAATATTATATTAGTTTCAGGTGTACATGACAGTGATTAGACATTATAAAACTTATTGAGTGCTCATCCCAAATAATGTAACCATCTGACATCATACATAGTTATTAGAATATTATTTTTATTTTATTTTTTCATTGTTGTTAATCCTTACCCAAGGATATTTTTCTATTATTTTTAGAGAGAGTGGAAGGGAAAGGGAGAGACAGAGAGACACATCGATGTGAGACAGACACATCGATTAGTTGTCTCATACACACACCCTGACCAGGGCTAGGGAACCTGCAACCAAGGTATGTGACCTTGACTGGAACTGAACTCTGGATTCTTCAGTCCATGGGCCAGTGCTCTATCCACTAAGCCAAACTGGCTAAGACATAGTTATTAGAATATTATTGACTGTATTCCCTATGCTATACTTTATACCCAAGACTATAAGTACTAATTTGTACTTCTAAAACCCTTCACCTTTCTCAGCCATCCCTCAAATCCCCCTTCCGTCTGGCATCTGTCGAAATGTTCTCTGTATCTATGAATCTGCTTCTGTTCTGCTTGGTCATTTATTTTGATTTTTAGATTTAATTGTTGATATGTACTTATTGCTATTTTATTGTTTATATTTAGATCGTTTAACATTTCATGTAATATTGGTAAACTTTGTTAGCTTTTCCTTGTCTGGGAAGCTGTTTATCTGACTTTGAATTCTAAATGATAGCTTTGTTGAGTAGAATATCTTGCTTGTAAGTCCTTCCTTTTAATCACTTTGAATATTTCTTGCCACTCTATTCTGGCCTGCAAAGTTTCTGTTGAGAAATCAGCTGACAGTTATATGGGCACTCCCTTGTAGATAACTAACTGCTTTCCTCTTGCTGCTTTAAGATTCTCTCTTTGCCTTTAACCTTTGTCATCTAATATAATAAAAGAGAAACATGCAAATGTGACCGTTACCACCAGCCAATCAGAGCGGCTGTATGCAAATTAACCCAGCCAAGATGGAGGCCAACAGCCAATCAGAGCGGCTGTATGCAAATTAACCCAACCAAGATGGAGGCCAACAGCCACGGAACCAGAGCAAACCAAAGGGTTCTGTTGCAACTGCCTGCCTATGATGGCAGTTGGAAGTGGCACCAGGGCACCAGGGCACCAGGAAGTGGGAAAGCAAGGTGACGGGCCGGGGAGCGGGTAAGAGGTGGTAGGGGGTCGGTGGCCTGCTTAGTGGGCTTCCCAGGCCCTTTGTGGGGCATCGGGGAGCAGGTAAGAGGTGGCAGGGGGTCGGTGGCCTGCTTGGCAGCTGTCCAGGCCCTTGGAGGGGCATCGGGGAGTGGGAAAGAGGCAGCAGGAGGGTCAGTGGTCTGCTTGGTGGGCTTCCCAGGCACTTTGCGGGGCACCGGGGAGCGGGAAAGCAAGGCTGCAGGGGTCGGGGTCCTGCTTGGCAGCTCGCCAGACCCCTTGGCGGCACCGGGAAGTGGGAAAGGAAGGCAGCAGGGGACGGGTGAGTGGGAAAGAGTT
>PVJC01029007.1:0-22178 GCA_004026665.1 Murina feae | reverse complement strand
CCTCCTGGACTTGGAAGTCTATTTCTTTCACCAGGTGGGGGAAGTTTTCTGTCATTATTTCTTCAAATAGGTTTTCAATATCTTGCTCTTTCTCTTCTTCTGGTACCCCTATAATTCTGATGTTGGTGCACTTGAAGTTGTCCCAGAGACTCCTTACACTATCTTCATA
This sequence comes from Murina feae, assembly GCA_004026665.1. Lineage (NCBI taxonomy): Eukaryota > Metazoa > Chordata > Mammalia > Chiroptera > Vespertilionidae > Murina > Murina feae. The sequence continues at coordinate 22,009 of PVJC01029007.1, read as the reverse complement.
CTTCTTGATTTTTTTCTTTTCTTTTCTTTTCTTTTTTGGCTTTTCCAGCTGGGTGAGTTTTGCTTCTTTATATTTCATATCTTTGACTTGATTCTTGTGATCCTCTCGTCTGCTGTTGGATCTCTGTATGTTATTCTTTATTTCAGTCAATGTATGCTTAATTTCTATCTGGTTCTTTTTCATATGCTCGAGGGTCTCACTAAATTTATCGGCAGTCTCTAGAATATTCTTGAAAAGTCTTATAAGCGTGGTTTTGAACTCTATATCCAATCATTTGCATTCCTCCATTTCTGTCTTTTGTGATTTGCTTCTTAGTCTCTGCATTCTGGCTTTCTGTGCTAGGTGTCCTATAGGGCCCAGTGGTTCAGCCTCCCCAATCACCTGGGGTGGACACTCTTGTTGTATGCCTTTGAAGGCTGGGTGCACAGTCTTGTAGTGTGAAGTTTCTTTATCTCTACATTTTGACTGCTTCCCTGTGTTTATTGCTATGTATTAGGTAGTGCTGCTATGTCTCCTGGAATTGGAAGAGTGGCCTTGAGTAGTAGGTTTCCTATAGGGCCTAGTGGCTCAACCATCTGCACATTCTCTCCTTATTTTTTATAGCACAATAACATTTATAACAAAAACTATTAACAAATAGTAAGTTACGAAAATTCCTCCCCACAACTCTCATTTTCCTGTATTTCGCCCCCCAAAGTGAATATTTCCATGTAATTATGTACATAGTGTAGTAAAAATGTATAAGCTGTTTCTCCACTTAACATTTTATTAAATATTTTATTGTTTTCCTACAATGTCTTTATTTAACCATTTTAACAGCTGCCTAATCCACTGAGCAAAAACACCATTTATTTATATCTTCCTCAATAAAACACTGAGGCTGTTTCTCTCTTTGTGTTTTTTCTTGGAAAGGAGTGGTTCTGCTTGTTGCCTACATCACTGCCCTCTGTCATTCTAAACCTCAATATTGACCATTTCTTACCCTAAATGCCATTCTCACTTCCCTACCTACAACCTTGGCTAAATCTTTCCTGTTTTAAAATGAGAGTGGAATCATCTCTTAAAAATGAGAAATCCAGTATTACATGAGGAAACAAAGTAATTTAGCATTAGATCATTACAGCTGCAATTTCCAATCTCATCATTTCCATTAAAAATGCCTGCCTGGCTGGTGTGGTTCAATGGTTGCATGTTGACCTATGAACCAGGAGGTCATGGTTAGATTCCTGGTCAGGGCACAGGCCTAATTGTGGGCTTGATCCCCAGTGTGGGGCATGCAGGAGGCAGCCAATAGATCTGATCATTGATGTTTCTTTCTCTCTCTCCTCTCCCTTCCTCTCTGAAATCAATAAAATATACATAAAAAAGATAATTCCTCAATAACTCACAATTTGGAAAAACAACTCTATTTCCCTATGGGCAACAGGTAAATATTTCTTATCCATTGCCCTATTAATTACTTGGTAATCAGTTAAAGTATGACATCTAGTTCAAACTTAAAAACAACACTTTAAAAAATGTTTAGATTAAATAGTTTTTATCTAACTTTTGTGTAGAGTTACAGGAACATTTTACCTGACAAGGACAAACATGCTGGTTATAAAAAATCTAGTTATAGGACTAGTGTTACGAGTGAACCCTTCTATGATTATTAGACCATAAATTTGTCCATATCCACAGATTTATTTCGGACTTTGAAAATTAGAGTACTTTGCAATGACACAATGATGTAATGTTGCTGCACTTTTTATCAGAGCTATTTTATTTATTATAGCTAAAAGGATATTTGAAAAAAAAACTTCATTTTCCTCTCTGCAAAGATTGTTTCATTTGAGAAAATCATGGAATAATATCAGGGAAAACAAGGCTGTAAGTACATCCATGAGCTTTGAGCTTCCTATTAGAATTCAAGCCAAAGACCCTTTCTCATACCTATTTGATTTAAAGTCCTTACTCAATCAATCCCACAAATACCTAGTGAGCACCGATCATTTTCCAGACGCTGTTGTCAGGGGATGGAAAGTTGGAGACCAAGGTGCAGCCCTCCCGGGCAAGCGGGAGCGAGATGGAACACGCCACGGGCTGCAGAAGAGGAGCGGCTAATCCCACATGAAAGACTCAGAGCATCAAAGAGGGGATGTGTTAGCCGGGATGTGAAATATGAGGCCTTTGTTGGAGCAGCGGGGTCAGGGGCTATTGGCATTTCAGTGGCAGCTAACAGCATAAACAAAGACAAGAACTGTGTTAATTTAAGATTCACTCAAAATGCACGTTACTCAACCCAAGAGATATGCAAATTAAAAAGACAATGTTTTTCACCTATCAGATTGGCAAGAATTCACAGGTGTAAGAACACGCGCTGTTGGCAAGCCTGTGGACATCACTGGTGGGACGATCCAGCGGTGCAGCTCCTGGGGCCTCAGTAACGTCTAAAAGAACCCCGGGGAACAGTGACGGAGAGGTCTCGGGGGCAGTGCAGAATGAAGGGGAAAGCTAGGCTGGGGGTAAGAGTGCGGAGCAGCATGGGGCCATGATAAAAACCGCATCCAACCTGGCCGGTGTGGCTCAATGGTTAAGCGTTGACCTATGAGCCAGGGGGTCCCGGTTTGATTCCTGGTCAAAGCACATGCCCGGGTTGTGGGCTAGATCCCCAATAGGGGGCATACAGGAGGCAGCCAATAAATGATTCTCTCTTATCGATACTTCAACCTCTCTCTCCCTCTCCTTTCCTCACTGAAGTCCATTAAAAAAAAACTAAAAAAAAAAACAAAACACACCTCACAAGTAGGAAATACTAATTAGTCTTGTGTGGTTGTTTTTTTTAAAATATATTTTATTGATTTTTCACAGAGAGGAGGGGAAAGGGATAGAGAGTTAGAAACATCGATGAGAGAGACACATCCATCAGCTGCCTCCTGCACACCTCCTACTGGGGATGTGCCCGCAACCAAGGTACATGCTCTTGATGGGAATTGAACCTGGGACCCTTGAGTCCGCAGGCCAACGCTGAGCCAAACTGGCCAGGGCTCTTGTGTGTGTTTTAGCAAAATCAGGACATCAACTGAACTGTATTTTAAAATGATGACTCACATTTGCTTATGGTTAAAAGGAATAGTAAAACAAGCCGTATCTGAGGAGTCATCACCCTCTTCTTTAAACCGCCTTTAGGCCATGAAGTAAAGCAACTAGGAGACCAGGGTTCTCAGGTTTTTTGGCGAAGAATTTTTCTGCTTTGCCTGGAGGATGGTGAACCATGGAGTCCAGGGTAGGGACTGGGAGTGAAAAGCATACTGTGCCTGTCATCCAGCTTCAACAATTCCCAGCAGAGGACTAATTTGTTTTTTTTATGCCTTTTCTCTCCCTGCAACCTGGATTATCTTGAAGCAAATGCCAGACACATCATCTCCTGAATTAACTTTACGCCAATGTTTTGTTATACGGACACCTCGGATGCGTCCGAGTCTTACAACATTCTTTTAAGAGACTTTTTGTGGACATACCTTTTCATATCATGTGGCAAAAAACTTAGGGGGAGAATTACTCCTAAAGGAAAGTGTATGTTTAAGTTTAAAACAAACCTCCAGGGCTTCTTCCAAGGGGCTGTACCAGAGTTCCGGCTGCTCCAGACCTGCGCCCTGATCTGGCGTCTGTCACTGAATTTCAGCTGTTCCAGGACATGTGTTCCGTTAAACCAACTTATACTCTTTTTTGTTGTTGTTGTTGTGTTTTTAAAACTATTAAACTAAATGAAAATACATCCCTTATTTGGGTTAGTTTGTGAAAAGCACGCAAATTTTTTTTTTTTTTTAAGTATCTAATGGTGTATGAGCTCAAATTAAAAAAACACAAAACCACCTGTAGGGAAACACACCGTAGAGGAAAAACCCATTTTCAAAAAGAAACCCCAAACTCGTTGAATCTAACTGCTGCTGCATGAAACTCTGTCCCAGTCTCATTTTGTTGTTGTTATATTCATAGACCAAACACAATTCAACGTTCCTGTGGACAAAGACAAGCTTCTTTGAATTTTCCAAACCTGCCATGGATAAAACCAGACTGGGTTTTTATTTATAAGAATCTGAAGCAAGTGGAAAGCAACGATTAGCTTGTGAGTTCAAAGGCCTGACACTCATGACGTAGGTAATCTGCAGAATCCTAGACAGCATTCTTAGAATTAACAATTAGAATTTTAAAAATAGTCTTCAACATTTTAAACCATTATTTCAATACTAGAGGCCCAGTGCATGAAATTTGTGCACTCGGGGAAGGGGGTGGATGTCCCTCAGCCCGGCCTGCGCCCTCTCGCAGTCCAGGCTCTTGCAGTTCAGGACCCCTCGCTCCTTCCCGCCCACCTACGGTGGAGGTGGGAGAGGCTCCTGCCACTGCCATTGCACTCATCTGCCGTGAGCCTGGCTTCTGGCTGATGGGCGCTCCCCCTGTGGGAGAACACACTGACCACCAGGGGCAGCTCCTGCGTTAAGCGTCTGCCCCCTGGTGGTCAGCGTATGTCATAGCGACTGGTCATTCTACTGTTTGGTCGATTTGCATATTAGGGTTCTATTATGTAGGATTAGATTCTCATTATAGTCCTCACATTATAAGTAAATCAAAGATTACTTTAGATAGTACCCCACACAACGGTCAACCATTGGTCAAATGTTGCTCTTCAAGTGTACTTCTTTGTATAAAGTCTCCTTCCCATTCTGACACTGCTTCACTTAATAGGAACATTCCATAACCTGATCGGTTTCCAGCCTGACCTCCAGGAAGCACCTGTGCAAAGAGCTACACGGCCATCAGATACAAGAGTGCCTTCCCCCCAGTATTGCGGTGTCTTCATCATCGTCACCTCAGTTACAGTTCTGGAGGGTGTTTTGATACCTGAAGGACACAACACCAGGATATGTTTGGACAGCCTCGTGTTATTTGAAAATGTATATTCACAAGGGAAATGCAGACTGTGCTTTATTAGAATAAATTGAAGCACCGAGATATTCTTAACACACTAGAAGCTGATATTGCTGCCCTAGCTGGTTTGGCTCAGTGAATAGAGCGTCGGCCTGTGGACTCAAGGGTCCCAGGTTCGATTCTGGTCAAGGGCATGTACCTTGGTTGTGGGCACATCCCCAGTAGGGAGTGAGCAGGAGGCAGCTGATCAATGTTTCTCTCTCATCGATGTTTCTAACTCTCTATCCCTCTCCCTTCCTTTCTGTAAAAAAAAAAAAAAAAAAAAAAACTAAATAAAAATAAAAGCTGATATTTCTATTTATGCTGAGAGGAAAAAAATTATGTATAGAGGTGAACTTCCACCAAAACATTGAGCCAACGGTGTATGATTTGGGAAGAATACCTCCTCAGAAGTTACTAAAAATAAGTCTTCTATATTATGGGTGCAACTTCAATGCTAAAGCTGAGAATCTCTAAACAAACTATAAAAGACTGTTTGAAAGTCTGAATTCAGATAAATATGAATTCTGAACTTTCAATGTAAAAAGGGGTGTATGTGTGTGTTTTTGGTTCTTTTGTGAATCAAAGTATCACAGGTCAGGAGGGTCTGTTCCTTTTATATTTTAACCTTTTATGTTTAAATAATTTCAGACTCACAGAAAGATTATAAAGAATTATTATTATTATTATTATTATTATTTTATAAGTTTTGGCTAGAGCATGACTATTTCTTTTTTTTTTAATATATTTTATTGATTTTTCACAGAGAAGAAGAGAAAGGGATAGAGAGAAACATTGATGAGAGAGAAACATCAATCAGCTGCCTCCTGCACACCTCCCACTGGGGATGTGCCCACAACCAAGGTACATGCCTTTGACTGGAATCGAACCTGGGACCCTTCAGTCCCCAGGCCGACGCTCTATCCACTGAGCCAAACTGGTCAGGGCATAAAAAATTCTATTTGCCATCAAACCAGATTCCTCAAATGTTCACACTGCAGTACAGACAGCCTCTACCCTTATATTTTTATTTATTGTATTTACTTTTATTTTTTAAATTTTTTAATGTTTTTTGTTGTTGTTAGTATCACAGATACCTACCACTTTTGCTCCTTCCCCGCCCCCCGCCTCCCAGCCACACTGTATTTCTTAAAAACCAGGGTTTTCTCTTCACTCAAATATCAAAATCAGGAAATTAACATTCATTGACAGAATACTATTATCTAGTCCATAAACTTTCTTCAGATTTTTCCAACCGTCCCACTAATGTCCTTTATAAGAAAGAAAACCCTGGCTCACGGGCTGCACTCGGCTTCCATGTCTCTTTGGAGCCTGGAGTCTGGAGCAGTTCCTGTCTTTTTTTATCTTTCATGACCCTGACATTTCTAAAGCCTACAGGCCCGTTACGTTTCAGAAATCCCTGCCACAGGGAAGATGAAACCGTGTGTGCTTTCCTGGCAGGAGGACCACGGTGATAATGGGACTTCTCAGTGAAGCTTAGATTCCCACCCTGGACATAAAGCTCCGTCTCCTCCCCGACCCAGAACCCATCTCCTTCACTGCAGCGACCTGGGGAAACCTGAGGCAGCGTGGGGGTGAGTGCTCCTTGGCCCTCGGTGCGGTGACACGGCCCTTACCTGCTGTGGGAAGCAGGTGCGGACTGAGTGCTCGGTGTAACCGAAAGACGGTCCTTCAAAGACGGCTGTTGGGAGCTTCAGCACTTCCTTCAGAAACTGGTCAAACTTGCTAAATACCAGTAAGCCATTGGAATCTGACATCTGGGAGAAAACATCTATGAGAACAAAACCAAATAAAGTCAAACTATAAAGAAATATCAACTTTTTAAAAAAATATATTTTGTTGACTTTTTTTTACAGAGAGGAAGGGAGAGGAATAGAGAGTTAGAAACACTGATGAGGGAGAAACATCGATCAGCTGCCTCCTGCACACCTCCTACCGGGGATGTGCCCGCAACCAAGGTACATGCCCTTGACTGGAATCGAACCCGGGACCTTTGAGTCCGCAGGCCGACGCTCCATCCACTGAGCCAAACCGGTTAGGGTGAAATATCAACTTTTTATAAACAGTCCTATGAAGTTTGTATCATAAGAAAGATCATAAGTGAGCATGGTTTTTAGTCAACATGGATTCTCATTTGTTATTAACACTGCATGGGTACTTTGTTGATGAGGCTCACCTACTTAATATTCGTCCTAAACATCAAACCCAAGAACCACTCATGCATGTCTACCTACCTACTCTTTTTTATTTAATTTATTTATTTATTTTAAAATATATTTTATTGATTTTTTACAGAGAGGAAGGGAGAGGGATAGAGAGTCAGAAACATCGATGAGAGAGAAACATCAATCAGCTGCCTCCTGCACACTCCCCACTGGGTATGTGCCTGCAACCAAGGTACATGCCCTTGACTGGAATCAAACCTTGGACCCTTGAGTCCGCAGGCTGATGCTCTATCCACTGAGCCAAACTGGTTAGGGCTACCTACTCTTTTTTAGTGTACAGAACTAGATGATATATAATTTATATTTTTTTATTAAATCCATAGCAGCATATCTTTATCCCTTAATATTTATATATGTATTTATATAAGACATTGATGAGGGAAGACTGCATGTTTGAGTGTATGACTATATTAGCATATTAGTGATGAGATATGAAATAAATTGTATTATATTTGTACTAGGGGCCTGGTGCACAAAAATTTGTGCACTCAGGAGGTCCCTCAGCCCGGCCTGTTCCCTCTCGCAGTCTGGGACCCCTCTGGGGATGTCCACCTGCTGGCGTGCCTGGCCAGTGTGGACCCTCACCCTATTTGGGTGTGGCCAGCCTGGGTAATGGGCTGAAGGCCGTTTTCAGGCTGCCCACAGCACCTTCAGATTTTGGGTCCCTACTGGGGTGCCTGGGCAGCCTGGGTGAGGACCTGCGGGGCGTTTTCAGGCTGCCCACAGTCCCTTCGGGTTTTGGGTCCTTACTGGGGTACCTGGCCAGCCTGGATGAGGGGCTGATGGCTGTTTGCAGGCTGGCCAAGCCCCCCAGTGGGGACCCTCACCCCTTTGGGATGTGGCCAGCGTGGGTGACGGGCTGAGAAGTGTTTTCAGACTTTTAGGCTGCCCACAGCTCCCACTGACCCAATGTCCCAACAAGGCTGGCTGGAAGCAGGTTTCTGAGGTTTATTTATCTTCCATAATTGATACACTGTTCCTTTAAGCCAAGGCCTAGGCAGGTAACGAAGCCTCCTGTTGGCTTCAGCTCCGAGGCTTCTATAATTGAAAGAATGTTGCCTTAGTAGACTCTAGGCAGGCAGTTTCCTCCATCGCTGGTGCAATGGAAGTCTGCTGTTTGCTTCAGCTCTGTGGCTTCTATAATTGAAACAATGTTGCAACAATGTTGCCTGGTGCCGGGAGAAGCCCAGCCGGCTGGCAGACAGTTTACACCTGGTGCAACGGAAGCCTCCTGCTTACTCCAGCTCTGTGACTGCCGGCCTCCAGCTTGGCTGGGTTAATTTGCATAAAGCCGCTCTGATTGGCTGGTGGGCATGGCTTAGGCATCCCGCAGAAATGGTCAATTTTAATATTACTCTTTTATTAGATTAGATGTTCATGTACTAATGACGGAATAAATTGGAAGGAAGCATACAGCATGTTAAAAACATTTCAGCTAGTGAGTTCCAAAGTAGAATAAAAAGAACTCATATAGCTTGACTGGCGTGACCCAGTGGTTGGGGGTCAACCTACGAACCAGGAGGTCACAGTTCGATGCCTTGTCAGGGCACATGCCCGGGGTTGCAGGCTCGATCCCCATTGGGGCCTACAAGAGGCAGCCAGTCAATGATTCTCTCCCATCATCGATGCTTCTATCTCTCCCTCTCTCTTCCTCTCTGAAATCAATAAAATATTTTTTAAAAAATGTTTCAAATTACAGGCACAAACATTGGTTAAGTCATTTCATAGGCTATCTTGACACTAAAACAAGAAAACAAGAAAATCAAAGGAAAAAGGGGAGTGGGCAAAATTATAGGGAAAAAATATAAAAGAAAAGGTAAAAGCAGAAAGATCCAAATAAAAGGAAGAAAAGTAGGAACACAAAGGCATATTCCTTAAACTAGAAACCCTATTTAAGAGGAACATCAACAGAGGTAACCGCAGAGAGCAGCTGCAGTGGCAGGAAGATGGAGAAACTAAGAGCAGCAAAGCAGGTCGAAGACAGTGAACACACGAGCCAGTATTATTTGATGTGACAGTGCAGTGTTACATCTCACGTTTGTCTACACTATTGTTCAGCCACTTCAACTAGACAGAACACAGCTGAGCGCTAGAAAGCCGGGGGGAAAAGGGATTCTGCACACAGTCCAAACTGCCAATCACACTACAAAAGCTCAAGTGCTTCTCATGATACACGAGTAATCAGCATGCCCTTACTTAAGTAGAATGCTAGGAAGCTTGGTGACATTTCCTCTGTCGGTAGTAAATCAGACGCAGAGAGATCTGTAGAGGTTGGTACACTGACAATACCATCACATCACATCTCATTTACCAACCAACAGCACCATCGCCACCAGTAAGCACAACAACAAACACTTAAGAAATGAAAAAAAAAAAAAAAAAACCACCCACAACTGTCTGAAAACATGAGATGGGACCAATAACCCAAACCTCACAATCAGCCCTAAATGCACCAAAGAATGACACCCCTCAGAGACGAAAGGTGTGTAAACTATGATCACAGAGCTCTGTTCAATACGAGACGGCCAGACCACATTTAAAGTGATTTCTGCCCTGGCTGATTAAAATTTTAAAAAGTGGAGGCAAGCTTCAATACCTGAATATTTTATTTATGTTAATCATCTCATTCTCTAGCTAAGATGTTATGGTACAATAAGAATAATGAGACAGTGACAGATGGTAAAGCAACTGTAATTTTGAACATGAAGGAGATAACAAAACCATATTTTAAATCTATCTGAATTATATAAACTTGGTAATGAGTGACCTAGCATGCCTGTAACTCATCAGCCCGTATACAGTGGGCAATGGCCTGGCATTCTGAGCACTTGACATGCCACGTCTGCATACTTTAGCGCCGCTTGAATACAGGTCAGTGTGGGCCTCCAAGAAGTGAAAAAGCCACATTAAAAAAACACACAAACAAACAAACACTTAAAAAAAGACCAAAAGAAAAACAACCAAAAACCTGCTATCACTTAGGTATCCTCTAAATTACACATACTACTAAAATTTCTGCCTTTTCACTAACAGTTCCAACAGAGAATCTCAGTGATTTTAGTACTCAATCAATAATTTGTACTTAGCAAAATATTAGCGCTTACTATATTCCAGGTATCAGCTCTATTTAGAAACGTAATAATTCCAGAGACATCGAAAATGTGCATTTTTATATATAATCAATTTTCTATTATCAACCAGTTTATTCAGTATTAATTAAATGGCGATTTATATTCAGTTTTTTAGCCATTTAAAAAAAATTATCTTTTCAATTACAGTTGACATTCAATATTATTTTATATTAGTTTCAGGTGTACAGCATAGTGATTAGCCATTTATATAATTTGCAAAGTGACCCTCCCCCCCAATATGTCTAGTACCTACCTGGCACCATACGTAGGTATTGCAATATTATTGACTACAATAATATTCCCTATGCTGTACATTACATCCCCATAGCTATTTTGTAACTACCAATTGTACTTCTTACTCCCTTCATCTTTTTCACCCATACCCACACCCCCATGTTAATGTATATTCATTACCTGGAATCATCATCATTAAAAAACAAAATCCCAACTTTCTTTCTCTGTTTGAATGAAATATAATTTCATCTATATTATACTATCTTCCTCAGAAAAGCACCATGCTAGAATTAAGAAATGAAGAGCCCGGCCAGCATGGCTCAGTGGTTGAGCACTGCCCTATGAACTAGGAGGTCACGGTTTGATTGCCAGTCAGGGCACATGCCCAGGCTGCAGGCTGCATCCCCAGTAGGGGGCGTGCAGGAGGTGGCCAATCAATGATTCTCCCTCTCCCTCTCCCTCTCCCTTCCTCTCTGAAATCAATACAAATACATTTTTTAAAAGAAATTATTAAGGAATAATAATAAAAAACTAACATCACTACTACGGTAAAAAAAAAAAACTGGAGCACTTGAATATAACTATACTTTTCACAACCAGAAATTTGTTTTACATGGCAACTGTTTCTGAAATGAAGACAAACCGAGTGACAGTTTAACCAAAAACATCTAAGATCTTCCTTTATAATATCAAAATCCATATCTAGTGAGCCATCTAGCTTTCCGACTTTCAACGTCATGGTAACAAGTAATAAAAAGCGCATGTTGGTGGGGATGGGGTGGGGGTTGGGTTGGTGGGGGTGGGGGGATGACAGCAAAACAACCTGAAATAAAAGGGACAGAGGGATTGAGGGGAAAAGAGGGAATTCAGGAACACAGACAATAATGTGCTGATTGGGGGGGTAGGGGGGTGGAAGAGGCATAAAAGAGATAAATGGTGATGGAAAAAATAAAATTAAATTAAAATAAAATTAATTAATTAAAATAAATAAATACTAGAATAGTGATAGGATAGGATAGAATAGAATAGAATAGAATAGAATAGAATAGAATAGAATAGAATAATTACCCCTCGCAGGGAAGTGTACATTTCACTTTTGTGAAAGACAATCTAGCCCTAGCTGGTTAGGTTCAGTGGATAGAGCGTTGGCCTGTGGATTGAAGGGTCTCCGGTTCAATTCCAGTCAGGGGCACATGCCCGGGAGGGCTCAATCCCCAGTGGGGAGCATGCAGAAGGCAGCCGATCGAAGATCCTCTCTCATCATGGATGTTTCTGTCTTTCTCTCCCTCTCCCTTCTTCTTGAAATCAATTTTTTAAAAAATTTAAAAAGATAACCTAAGCTCTGAGTTCTAATGCACATAATGAAGTAATCTTGCTCAAAAGCTTGTGCTTGAATCTGAAGTTTCTATAGTTTTCTATTGAAATTAAAAAAATGGAGGGGACGGAGGAACATCATGGGGACCCAAACATCAAAATCCAGGCTACAAGACAAATGACCCATTTTCCTCAACAAAACAACTCACAGGGCATCTCAGCGTTTCATTAACGCCACAGCTTCGATCTGAACTCCCGAAATCGGACAGTTCCTTCCTCTGTGGGCACCTGTATGATGGCGCTCTGATCGCTGTACAGGGCCAGCACAGGGGAGTAGAACAGAGTAGCTTAGAGCAGAGCTCTGAAGCTAGGCAGCCTTCGCCCCTCAGTTAACTCTTCTATAAAATGGAGAAAATACCACCTGCTACTCAAAGAAATGTTAAGGATTCAGCGAGAAAATATATGTAAAGCATCTGGCACAGTGCTTGGCATAGCTTAGGCAGTTAGTAACTATCTAGAGTGAATGAATGAAAATCGTAAGCAGAGAAAGTAAATAATGGTGCATTTCACCTCCTCTGATTTCATCTAACCACCTTTTTATCGTATCCAGTGAACATTAAAATGCCAAAATGGCCCATAATAAAGGGAAAAAATAGGGAAGATAATTGAAAAATCATGCTGCCAATTTCCAAATAACTGAGCTTGACTCCACAGTGCTCAGGAACAGTTTAACAGCAGCAAAAACAGCCGGATGAAGAAGGGAATTATTAAGAAAAGGGCTACCCAGCCAGTGTGGCCCAGTGGCTGAGCACTGACCTACGAACCAGGAGACCACGGTTCAATTCCCAGTCAGGGCACATGCCCAGGTTGCGAGTTCCATCCCCAGTAAGGGGCGTGCAGGAGGCAGCTAATCAATGAATGATTCTCTCTCATCATTGATGTTTTATTTCTCTCTCCCTTACCCTTCTTCTCTGAAATCAATAAAAATGTATTTTTTTTAAAACAAAAGGGCTGACCTTGACCAAACCTGGTAAAAATAATCAAATTTCTTTTCTAACTAAAAGCAATCAACATAACCATCTTCAAAGACAATAATTTCTAATAATATGGAAAACATTTTTGAAGACTTATTTTTTTAAATATATATTTTATTGATTTTTTACAGAGAGGAAAGGAGAGGGACAGAGTTAGAAACATTGATGAGAGAGAAACATTGATCAGCTGCCTCTTGCACACCCCCTACCGGGGATGTGCCCACAACCAAGGTACATGCCCTTGACCGGAATAGAACCTGGGACCCTTCAGTCCGCAGGCTGACGCTCTATCCACTGAGCCAAACCAGTTAGGGCTAAAGAATTTTTAAAATGTCAACATTACTGCTCTGAATCTCAATTATCTTGCTTTAAACTAAAAACCAAATAGTATTCAAATTACTTCAACCAACTTTTCCATTTGGTGGAACATTAGGTGGCATAATTTACATACTCTGAGTCAGGTGAGTAATACAGTAGTAAAAAAAGATAAAAATGTTCAATATAGCATCATCCAAAATTCTGAAAAATATTCATTTAAAACTGCTTAAAAGTTCCAATTTGAAAATAAAATATTTCAAATGCTATGAAAATACTTACATCTCAATTTGTCCAGCATTTTCCCACCGCACATAGTGGCTAACATGGCTTTAACTGAGAACACCGTCATCCTGCCTCGGCCCTCGCTGAAAGAGAAGTCATATGAGAAATCACTGCTACCTGGAGCCATAACAGCACTCAAATGTATCGCCGAGTATCGGGCAACCAGCAAGTGGATCCTTTTCTGCCACTTTACCTTGGATTGTTAGCAACCTCGGATTTTTTTTTTTCCCTTTGTAGAATTAAGGCTTCATCTATGCTGAGTAATGTAAAAATGAACCCAAATTATTGAGAAATGAGCTTTATCAACATTCTATAAGGCAATTTCTACTGGCTGTGTAGGCAGAGGCAAACTGGATAAACCAGAAGTAAATTTTTCATCAACTTAGCCCATTAAATCCACAGCTGCGATGTTTTCAAGTATTCAGAACTGAGGCAGCACTTGTTTTAAACACTAAGTCAGAAATGTGTCCGTCCATCGGGGCATTATAACAACAGTTTACTGTTGTGTAAACCAACAGGGTGCACACTGCTATAGAGATTCCATAATACATTCATCTTTGTCTGTTTTTACCATGACAACCTCTATATTCTCATATGTTTATTCTAAGAAGCTGTTTCGGGTCTTCCTCTATCACAGCTGTGAGAAGCGAGAAGGGGAAGGGTCAGTCATAATTCTTTTTAGGAACTGGAAAGATGGAGCGGACAGGATCACAGATGAACCAGCCAGAGTAAAGCCGCACGGCACCTGCAAAGCCACACGGCGTCGGCAAGGCCCCTGGCCCACCGCGTGCCCGGCTCCATCCATCACTAGCCCGCCCACTGCAGGTGCAAATGCCACCGGCCCGTTTCTAAGTCATCGTACGCGAGTAAACAAGGGGCGGGTGTGCTGGTTTTCACAGCTGTGCTCACAGAGTGTCACAGCGACCTGGTAAGATAAACACCTTTGTGATGATGAGAACGACGTTATCTTAGTTTTACAAAGCAAGTGTCATCCTATTTATATTTACAAATGGCCCTGTTACATTTACTATTTATATTAACTATCTGTATAATACCCTATTTATATTTACTACATGCCTCCCATTTTCTAAACCTTCTTTGTATACATTAAGACCATACCTGAAAAAAAGGCAAATTATCTGTAAGCTAGAAGCTTCTCAGCGAAAGCATCGCCATGAAATAGCAATGTGGGTCTGGTTTTTAACTATTACATCGCGTTAAGTTTCTTCATAACATAGAAGAGAAATCCCTACAACTAGCTAAAATTAGGATGGGGTATTTTAAATACACGGCTCTTTACAAACGCAGGTGCTGTCTGTCTGTCTCAGTACCTGGCGCATGGCACCTGGGAATGACAAGGAGTATTACTATGTCAAATATCGCTGCGTTACATGAGCAACGCTCGTGGCTATGAAGAGCATCAATGACGTTAAAATGCATGTGTTTCTAAAGCGATGGAGGACTTTCACAAGCGGCCATTTCCTTTTGGTCACCAACCCTCCAAATGTTGAGTCTACATTTAAGCAGACCCTGCCTTACGGGACAAGTACTCTTCCCACTAACAAAATGTTGAAGAAAAAAAACAACGCAGATATCTGTTTCCCCATCTTTCTTCGAAACTCAGACATGGGCACCTGACACAAGCTCCACCAATGAGATGCACCACTCTGGACTTTAAATAGGAAACTATGATCCTGTAGAAGTTGGAATCCCAAACAGTCCACCCGGAGGGATGGCAGCTGCGGGAGCGGCCCCGTCCGGGCGGAGGCAGCAGAGACAGGGACTCGGGTGGCAGCCCCCGCAGCCCAGCATCAGTGGTGTTTGGAGCACAAGCAGCAATATCTGTGCCCCAACTGGTGGCAGACGTGCTTTGTGAGGCCATTTTTTTGTGTGACTTTGAGCTTTGTTCTTGGCGGTATGATCTTCCAGCCTACACTTTCCCAACACGCTCAGAGTCTTTAGTAAGACCCACATCCTTTCAATAAATTAGCCAGAGAGGGTTTCTACTGCTCACGACTAACCAGGAGGGATGCAGCGTCTTTCCTGAAGGGAAGTGGCCCAGGGAGATGAAGCAACAAGAAAGAACATCCCTGAAGGGAGAGGAGGCATGCCTGGTGGCTGGCAGAGTGAGCATGAAGGAGTGCTTTGCTACACAGATAATGACTTTTTTTTTTTTTTAAGGTAAACGTGCTCAAAACATTTTTTGCAGACACAGATTTCATGATGCAGGACCATCCAGGAAATTCCACAAGGGAAAGTAAAAATTAACCTCAGCCCTGGACAGTTTGGCTCAGTGGATGGAGCATCAGCCTGCGGATTGAAAGGTCCCAGGTTCGATTCCGGCCAAGGGCATATACCTTGGTTGCGGGCACATCCCTAGTAGGGGGTGTGCAGGGGGCAGCTGATCGATGGTTCTCTCCTATTGATGTTTCTAACTCTCTGTCCCTCTCCCTTTCTCTCTGTAAAAAATCAATAAAGTTTTCAAAAAAAATTAAGCTTAGAAGAGATTTCCATAAAAATCAGGATCCTGATTTCATCTGGGAGAAGAAAGAGGAGCTTCTGGGGTGATGACAGCGTTCTAGCTCTTGGTCACTGTGGTACTTACATTTGCTTTATAACAAGTCATTTTAAACTACACTTCATTTTCTGAATTTTTCTATAGTTTTTTTCTATTTCTCAATAACAATTGTTTTTAAAAAAATGAATCCTGCGAAAATAAAGATTACCATTACTGGACAAAGCTAATGGTTTAAGGGAAAAATAGTGAAGGGGAAACCTATCAGTTAAAAGACACTCAGGAGGCCCTGGCCGGGTAGCTCAGCTGGTTAGAGCTTTGTCCGATATACCAAGGTGTGGGCTCGATTCCGTGTCAGGACACATACAAGAATCAACCAATGAATCATAAATAAGTGGAACAACAAATCTCTCTCTCTCTCTGTCTCTGTGTGTGTGTGTGTGTGTGTGTGTGTGTTTCTCCCCCTTTTCATGCTGAATGCTAAAAACAAGACTTTTTTTTTTAAAGCAATGCCCTAACCGGTTTGGCTCAGTGGATAGAGCATTGGCCTGCGGACTGAAAGGTCCCAGGTTCGATTCCGGTCAAGGGCATGTACCTTGGTTGCAGGCACATCCCCAGTGGGAGGTGTGCAGGAGGCAGCTGATCGATGGTTCTCTCCCATCGATGCTTCTACCTCTCTATTTCTCTCCCTTCCTCTCTGTGAAAAATCAGTAAAATATATTAAAAAAATAAATAAATAAACCAGTACATTTTAAATTCTGAATATACCCAGTTGGCATATTATGGAAAGGATGTTGCTCACTTGGCAGCCTAATAACCTATGATTATACCTAATTGATTCTTTTTTCTTGAAAAAACTCATTCTTGAGCCTTCCCACCATATATCCGAATTTGATCTATAGACACTGTGGCCATAGCACATAAAACCTCACCCAAGTCCATGTTTTCAGTGATTCCAAGGTAAAGTGCAGGTTCACACCAGAATCAATTCTCTTCAAATAAAATCTGGGAAAGATCTGGTTTCATCAAAAAACATGACTCCCTTAAAATCGGACCTGTGATAGCTCAAGTTGATTAGTAGGTCCGTATTTGAGATGTGACACAGTGAGCAGGGAAGATTAACCCCCACATAAAGACACTGCAATGAAAAGGTAAACAGGTAATATCTGTTGAGGATGACAGGGGAGAGGGAGCTTGTTATTTTAACCCTGCCCAAACAGAATCGCTCCCAGGAGCACTCTCCCCCAATGAAGAGAATGATTTTCTTTCTCAGACATCTCTGCACGACTCATTTCCAGAGGCCTATCATCTTACAGACTGACAATAAACCAAGCACATGGCTTCCAAAAAGAGTTCTTATTATCCAAAACTGAGAAAACACGATGAGCACCTGTGGGCCAAGCTAAGCAGACAGTGAGTCACCCTGAGCAAACACCTGTGTTGGAACACGCAGGTAGGGACCTCAGAGGCCTCTGCAACCCTCACCTGTGTGCCCTCTGCGTGGGAACTGCTCATTTCGGGGGCCAAGCCTCAAATTCTGCCTATATTTTTTATACTTAAACTCACCTGATCTGTGTGATGTTTATAGCTTTGCGTTAATAAGAGAGCTTGTTGTTCAAATTAACACTTTTGAAAAACAAGACGATTTTTTTATTTAAGAAAACAAGCTGTTTCTGGATCTTTAACCAACAACTGTGGTTGCTGCCAACTATAAATTAGTACTCCTCTCATGAAAACAGACTTCTATTTTAGAAACATTATTCCCAATTATCACATGTAGCTAAAAGCAATTTAAGAGCATTTCTCTTTGATTTTCAAAAACTCTTATTTTTCCAATTAATCCTAATTTACAAAACTTCCAGTGAATGGATGATGCAATAATCAACCCCAAACCAAGAATCAATTTGGCAACTACCAAACAGCTTAATCAAGTAAAATCAAC
Source organism: Murina feae (assembly GCA_004026665.1). Lineage (NCBI taxonomy): Eukaryota > Metazoa > Chordata > Mammalia > Chiroptera > Vespertilionidae > Murina > Murina feae. The sequence goes on along the minus strand of PVJC01029007.1, from coordinate 4,046 downwards.
AAAAAAAATGTTAATTCAATTTTATCATAATCAGAATGCCTGATAATGTTTTTACCTGCTAATTTTCATTTCAACTTTATAAATATTTATTAAGAATCCAGTGCTGCACTTGAGAAATCAAAGAAATACAAAGCAGAATCTCTGCTCTCGAGGACTTTCCATCTTACGAGTATTCGTGCGCTTAGGAAGCAGGTCAGAGCCCCAGTCTTTAGCAAGGACTTACGCTGAGTGATTCCCCTCTGAACTGTGATTCTAAGTCGATAACCCTTAGCAAGAAAGCACGGGAGGAGGACAGGGAAGGAGCAAACGCTCTTACTGAAAACCAAGTAAGCACGTAAGGTACTAGCCTGTCGTAGGCCGCGACCATGAAGTTGAGGAGCAGGCTGATGCACTGCTCCACGCTGATCTGGTGTGTGGACGGCAGGCGCTTGTTCAGCTGGTAGTAGATGGACGAGATGACTGTTTCGAGGCGGGACACGCTGATCTCGGCGCTATGGTCCAGCGTATTAAGGCCATTGTCTCGGAAGGCTTCGATCATGTTCCAGATATCAACAAGATGGACTGGAACACGAAGAAAATAAACCATCAGCAATACAAAGTTTCAATTAATCAGAAAGACATACAAATTTTACATCTAATAGGTCAGCGGGGGGGGGGGGGGGGGGATTTGCCACCCCAAAAATGCCACTTTGGCATGAGCATCCTTTTGAGCTAAAGATACTTGAAGAAAGGCAGTGCCAAAAAGGGCCCTTTGACCCCCACCTCTTCTTCCTGACAGCGGAAGTAAAACTCCCAGGTGAAAGACGTCTTTCTTATTCCAAGGGGAATAAAACATTCCAATCACAGAGACAGTGGAGTGAGGCCAAACTTAATCTGTACAGACTTGTTACAGTAACACTTATCTTCCCTTAGTCTCCCCACTTACACAATTTAGTTACTTTTCCACAATCGCTACTCTGTGTGCAACCTAGTGGACAAGCACTTAGACCTAGCCACTTCTTTGCGTCTTCACTTTCCCCTGGGGCTCCCATGCACATGTAAAAATGTGTATATTTTCCTCCTGCTAATCTGTCTTGTGTCAATTTAATTCTCAGGCCCAACCACAGATCCTGAGAGAGTAGCCATGAAGTACTGACTCCTCTACAATAGCCTCAAAAATATAGAATGCAAAACTTAACCGAACATCAAACAGAAAAATTCAACAAGCTTTGAGGGAAACATTAACACACCTCTCTTAGTGAGAGAACAAACAGACAAAAATAAGTACAGATAGAAAATTAAACTTTACAGGAACAGTGTAGTAGTAATGAACATTATACGAAGTATTGTCCCGACGATTAAAAAACATGCCTTATTTTCTAGAAAACACAAGTCATGTGTAGAAATTAACCAGACCTGAGTCATAAAACTAATCTTAACAAACTTCAAAGGATATAAATCATGTTCTCTGACCAACATAAAACTAAGTTAGAAATCATTATCAAAAAGACAACTTTTTAAATTAACCTTGTCCTCGGAAAGGAAGAAACGCACTAGGGAACTCCCTTAATCTGATGAAGGGTTTCTCCGTAAACGGCCTCGCACATATTACTTGACAGCCGGGACTGAGAGAAACGACTGCTCTGGTGGGTGTGGGCCAGCAGGCTGAAGCATCGCCCCATATATCAGAAGGGGGCAGGTTTGATCCCCACCCCCTCCCGTCAGGGCACATGTGCGAGGCAACCGATCAATGTTTCTCTCTCACATTAATGTTTCTCTTTTTTTTGTCTCTCCCTCTCCCTTTCTCTAAAGTCAATTTTAAAAATTTAAATTATAAAAAGAAAGAAATGCCCACTATCATCATTGCTACTGTACGTCCTAAGAATATAAAGATGCAGTAATTGTTGCTCTAAGTAATTGGAAATAAAGAAATATAACTGTGATTATTCAGAAATGACTAAATTAGACACATAGAAAATAAAAGATTCTATGGATTAATTATTAAATTTAATATCTGAGTTCAGAACGATTGCTAGACATAGATCAAGATATAAAAGTCATTGTATTTTTATGTACCAGTAACAATGAAATTTTAGAGGTACCATAAGTTATCAAAGACTTAGAAATAAACCCAATGAAGAATGTGCAACATCTCTACAAAAAAAAAATCTACAAATATCATTGGCAGAAATAAACATCCAAATAAATGGAGGAATATATTATGTTCACAAGAGGAAATCTCAATTTTGGAAATATGTCAACTCTCCCAACTTGATCTATAGATTCAATGCAATCCCACAAAACCCCACAGGGCTATACATTAAAAGGATGAATTGTACTGTATGTTAATTTTACTTTAAAAAAAGGAAGAAGAAAAAAATCCCAGAAAACATTTTTGTTTTACTGTTTGTCCTTAGCAGAAATTGACACGCAGAGTTTAAAATATGTATGAAAATAAAATGTAAAAAGGCCAATCATAAAAAGAAAAACAGCACAAAGGAGGAATACCTGCTCTACCTGATAGCAAGACCTATTATAAAGTTGTAATAGTTACAACTAGACAAATAGACCAATGGAACAGAGTCCGGAAGCAGCTCTCGTATACAGGCACTGCTATAAACGTTCTTGTACCTTTCTCCAAAGAATGTGAGGGAAAGATGCTGAGCAGGGGAGGAAAGGGATGATTTTTTTCAGGAGACAGTATAGGGACAACAGAACATACATGTGGAAAACACTGAAATTTTCTTACGTAGGTTAAATAATCAAAGGTTACAAAACTTCTGGAACAATGCATCTTTTACTTCACATTACTAAGGCCACTAGCCTGGTTATGACTCTCAACACTTTGCTTACAGACTACCATTTCCCAAGAGTAATTATAGGAAGAATTATAAAAATGGTAGGTTCTTTAGAACAGTGGTTTTCAAAGTTTTTTGGGTTGTTGTTTTTTTTTACCACAGCCCACAAAATTATATTTAAATCATAACACCCACACACCCTCTAGACATATAAATTTATAAAAGTTTCACAAAATACTTTTTAGATTTACACTATTAAGCTGTGTTCTGGTTTTTCGTTTTTTCTCTATTATAAGCTTTAAATTCTGTCCAGAGTCACCAAAATGATTTCATAAGCCATTAATGGGTCACAATCCACAATTTGAAAAACATTGCTTTGGGATACCAGAAAATAAACATGCCTTCAGTCTAGGATGGAATGGTAAACTCTTCAGAGGGCACTGTAAGCTAGGATTTTTGAGTAAGACTTATAGTGGGCTACCAGTATTTAGCTGTAAACTGATCTGCCCGAGGCACGTGTTCATAATAAACCAGTGACCCACCCGGTGCACGGTTTCGTGCACACCAAAAGGAAATGACTTAGAAGGTGGCCGGGGGGACGGGCCGGACACGCCCGGAGTCAGCCTCCCACGATCCCTTCCCAGTGTCTGTGGGGTGAGTGGGGTCCCTCTGGCAGGTGGGGTTTTCCGGCCTGACCTGCAGGGATCAGGCTGAAATCAGCTCTCCAGCATCCCTCGAGGGGTCCCGGAGTGTGCAAGGGCACTCTGCAAAGCTGCTGTCGTTCAGGGTGTGAAACACAAATGCAAGCGTCCAGTAAACCAGATTCGGGGCCGACAGTGCCCCAGCAACAACATAACCCACAACCGAAGGTGGAACCGTGTGGCCCCATGAGGAATCGGGCTCCCTCCGCTCTGGTTTCAGGGTGCAGCACCTGAGAACCGCCACTGCCAAGCCACTGCAGCTCAGCAGCTCCTGTGTTGAGCGTCTGCCCCCTGGTGGTCAGTGCGTGTCACAGCGACCAGTCAGAAAGGTGGAGGGGCCCTTAGCATATTAGCCTTTTATATTTATAGATTATACTAGGGGCCCGGTGCACAAAAATTTGTGCACTCGGGGTGGAGGGAGTCCTTCAGCCCGGCCTGTGCCCTCTGACAGTCTGGGACCCCTCAGTGGATGTCCTATGATGGCCCCAGTCTGCCAGGCACCTTGTGTGTGTATGAGTGTGTGTGTGTGACCACTGGGGACCTGCCCCCAGCCGCATCTGAGGCTCGG
>PVJC01029006.1:0-22163 GCA_004026665.1 Murina feae | reverse complement strand
TATCGAGTCTAGAAACTGAAGTTTCATTTAGTGGGATGCATAATTTATACTGGGAATGAAAGGTGCTTCCACCGAGAAGTAAATCTGCAGCAATTCCTGTAGACACTGCGGGTAAAACAGTACCATCATGACCTCTAACATAATGTATTAAAACTTTATAAAGGTAAGCCTCCATGCTCCGAGGGCGGGTTCCTGCCTCAAACCTCACCTTCCCAGGAAACAGCTCGAGGAGGGCGCAGCTATGGCTAAGAGGACCCAGGACTCAGTGCATTTGTGCTCCGAAAGCTGGTTCCTGCCTGAAACCTCGCTGCCCTCGCGGGAAATAGCTCAGGGAGGGTGCAGCCATTTCCAAGACAACCCCTGCAGGACTGACTTCATTATGGTTGGTCGAGCCTTGGTCATGATGTCACATCCAGGGTTTTTATATAAATAGATGCCTTCATCGATTGGTTGCAGCAACCCCCCAACCCGGAAATTCTGAGTTTTCTATTGCTTTCCACTATTTTAGTGTCTCTGTGTGTGCTGCGCTCAGCTACACCCCACTTGTGCTCCTGTGAGGATGAATTTCCACTGTTAACACTCGAGGCCACTCTGGGCTCTGAGAGATGAGCCTGGTGCAGAGGAGCACTGCTGCCTGCCCTCAGCGACAACAGGCCATGTAACAATATACCGCTGTGCCAGCACCTGGGCGATGAGCTCGAGTCTACGGTGCAATATTTAGGATCTTCATTGTTTTCTTACGTCTAAGCTGTGTCTCCACCCTGTTGGTGTTTCAGGAACAAAACTGACTTTAACTTCCATCTCTGACTCATATGTCTCCCTCAATTAGTTCTGACTTAGGAGAAAAAGAGGGTGTGAGTTATTGACCCTCATAAATCTAACACCTTCCACCTATTCATGTATGTGTTCATCCCAGTTCTCGCAACATCCTCTTGATTGAGGCTTTGGGGCAGGGGGTGGCGGGGGGAAGGGGAATCTCAACAAGACCTTAAAGCTCAAGAATAAACATTACCCTTCCTTGCTGGCAGGTAAGTCTACCGGTGTGTCTGTGGCATTTACAATAGTACAGAGCAGCCTCTGTAGGAAGCTGGAAAGGCCACAAGGTCGCATCCTCATCCACCACCCAATACTTGGCATCTCCCAGCTGAGGAACAAGGGTTATGAGTGTTGGAGAAATGCTGCCTTCCAACCTATGCCACTCGCTGATGCTGGCAGGAGCCTGTGCCCACTGTACTTGTGGCATTTGGTCTTAGTTGGCTGGCACCTGCCTTAGGAAGGACTTGGACTCATTTAAAGGACAGGCTCCCCAAGCAGGAGAAGTGCCAGAGGCTGTTTCCAATGAAACCAAACTGCAAGGTGCTGGGCGAGGCTGTGCAGGGAGGCTGGAGTGTGTCCTGGGCAGCCCACTGCCCCATGCAAGGAATTTCTCTAAAAAGTAGCTCAGCAAAGAGGAAAACAGCTCAGTAAGTTATTAGCAAAAAACTGATTTCATAAAAGAAGGATGGCAGTGTCATCTTAACCACTTCAGAAAAGATAGTTTTGACCAGTGATGGCTTTGAACTGATTCGCTCTTCCTGCTTCCTATATTTATTTGGCAAAAAAAGTAATACACACTAAGTAGTAAGCATGTTGGACATATACCACATACCTGGGATGGTGTTATCCAAAATAAAAGCCACACAGCCTCCTACAAACATAGCCGTTGTGAGGAGAACGTTCAGCACTTGATCAATGCCTGATATCCCTAGAAACAGAACACAGCGGTGGGGTCACTGTCAGCCAGGACACGCCTGCCCTTGCCCGGAAAGGAGTACTGGGGTGGGCACTAGCCGCCAGTCAGTGCAGTGCACGAAGTGTACATCCCTCTTGTTCATGTGTAGTGATGTTTTCAACTACTCTGCACACCTTCGATAATAACCAGAGGAAGATCCTTAGCACCTAATACAGTGAAGTCGCCCTATAATGAAATGTGAAGCCACTAGGGGGGTGTTGTTCGCAGATTTAAAAAGAAATCAATATAAAGAAGGCTATGCCAGGCTGAAAAAACTACAAAGTGAATAAATAATAAGCCAACAAAAATATCTGTGGTATCTGCCATTAAACAAGGGTTTTCAGAATCCTCAGTTACTAATTTGTGCATAACTTTTAATTAGGAACAACTGGATTTATAAAAATGTCCTTCCATGAATGTTATATGTAAATATATCAAAAGCGGCAAGAATCTCCTTGCTATTAGAAGTTTACGTACTTTCTCTATTTAAATCATATGAGCCAGCACGTCTACTCCTAGGTGTATACCCTAAAGAATTGGAAACAGTTACTCAAAACAATACAGTCTATCCTCATTATTGGACAATTCTGTACCTGTGAATTTTCCTACACACTACAATTTATTTGTAAGATTTATACTACTGGTGCAGTCAGTCATCTGTGGACACGCGCAGAGCAGTGAAAAACCTGAGTCGCCCAACACACATGTTCCCTGCTGGGGTCAAACAAGGTGACACTCAGCCTTCTGTTTCAGCTTGTCCTGTGAACACAGGTCCTTTTAGCATCTATTCAGTACCACTGGCTTCACACTTCTGTGTTTTTTGTTGTTGATTTTGCTGATTAAAATGGCCTCTAAGTGTTGTGCTGAAGTGCTGTCTAGTGTCCCAACTGCAAGAGGGCCGTGAGCTGCCTCGTGGAGAAACACGTGTTAGATAAGCTTCATTCAGGCATCAGTTACAGTGCTGTCAGCAGCCTTTCCCTGGGAGCAATGGGCCAGGATTTGCTAATTCCATGCTCACAGCATATAACTACCAAGAATGAGCACTGATTGTATTGAATAGAAACTGTAACTGAAAAATAAAATTTTAAAAAATTGATTGGTCTAATATCAAATTTCATAATAGCACTAGTCAGAAGGTAGAAACAACCAATATGTCCATCAATGAATAAATGAATGAACGGATTATGGTATAGACATACAATGGCCTGTTTTTTAGCTGTAAAATGAATGAAATACTTACACATGCTAGAACATAGATCAATCTCAAAAACATTATGCTAAGTGTAAGAAGCCAGGCCCACCTCACAGGATTCCACTTATATGAAACGTAAGGAGAGAGAAACCCACAGAAACAGATTGCTGGCTGCCAGGGGCTGGGAGAAGAGGGAAGGCAGGGATTAACTTCTTAAAGGTCTTTATATTTGGGTGATGAGATCATTTTAAAAACTAGGTATGAGATAGTGGTGATACAACATTGTGAATGTACTAAAATGCCACTGAACCATTCACTTTAAAATGGTCAATTTTATGTTATGTGCATTTCCCCTCAGAAAATATAAGTATGCACATATATATAAAATGGTCCCCAATTCCACATAAAATGTTGGCAGCAACAACAGCTGTTTCTTAAGATGGTTCCCCTTTACTCATTCCCCATGACGTTTGGGAATTAAAATTAAAAGAAAGGGTCTGAAAGGTTCATCTTGAATTCAAAGTAGCTATAATTCCTATAGAAAAACAAGTATTTCAAAGTCTACAGAGCTTCAAGGAATTATAAACGTTAACCTTATTTCTTAGCCTTAGCCTGAGAAACCTAAGGTTTTACACACAGGCAGTCTCCCGAAGGAGAGGGTCCTGGTGGTGAAAAGAGAGGCCTTGACATGCATGTTAGCTGCATGCACACGCCAGCTCATGTGGGAAGTACAAAGGGCTTCCAGATGAAGTGCAGCAAAGTGAGATTCAAATGAAACCAATCCTGAAGTTCCCTCGTCCTCTCAGACTGGTGACGAGCTGCTGGAAAACTGGTGGCTCTGGTTCCAACCCCCCTCCCATCTCTCCCCCCCACCCCCCACCCCAACCCCCACCCCCCGGCCAAGATTCAAGGCCTGCTTTTCCTACCTGTGACAAGAGGGTTCTGTCTGAGGTAACTTGGAAGGACGAGCCCAAAGAAGATGGAAAATCCAAGCACAAAGAGGTTCCGGGAAGAGTTCAAATCAATGAACTGCAGGTTAGAGAGCCCAACAGCTGTGATCATTCCTGGAAAGCAAACATGAGACAGCAAGTTCCAGTCACTCCCACTACAGCAGGGGGGACAGATGACTCACAGCTGCTGAAGGCAGACGCCCTACAATGTCCTTCCTCTGTCCCATCAGAAACAGGTCAGAAGACCAGGCAAGGGCAGGACGGGGATGTGACTAGCTGGCCGCTCGGCTTGTGCAGAGGCGTAAGCATCACACTCTCTAAGGCTGTAAGGCTTTCTTTAGACCATGCAGGAAGCTAAGGACACGGGTTCCCCCTTGACACCTCTATGCAAACATTCCTATTAAATTGGGAAGCCCACCCAAAGAGCTGGTCCCTGATTACAACTACTAAATGGCACAGACCAAACAGAGACCCACTGTACAAACGGTCTGTTTAGAACAGTCCATTCAGTTAAATCACCAATTGAATACCAATTAAAGAGATGATGTCATCTTATTTTTCCTGGACTAAATAGTCTACCTTTGGTGTACCTTCAACATAAATTCAACTCAAAGAGTGACACAGGTTTGTATGTTTTCAATGTCTATCCTTTTGTATTATCAAATAGAAATGTATTGCTACCTCCAATCTTACTGAAGAGTCATAATCTCTATGAAATATCAGTAAATGACAAGAAAAGGCGCCTCAGGGGCGGCCCACCATCAAGGAAACGGCCTTTTACCAAAGAGAGTGCAGAAGAGCGCGCCAAGCACAGGGTCCGGAAGGGAGGCGAAGAGAGCGCTGAACTTGCCGATCATGCCCAAGGCCAGCATGAAGGCGGCCCCGTACTGTATCACCCGGCGGCTGCCGACCTGCAGGACAGAGGCAGAGGCAGGCGATCAGTTCAACGGGAATGCCCCAGCCCCTTGGGACACATATGGCAACACTCTTATTCACAATCTAAATTATTTTAAAAAATAGTTAAGAGGGACCAGTCTCATTTCACGAGGATTGATCTCAATGTACAATTACTGTGAATTACTATAAAGCACTCAGAGTACAGATCCCACCACCCCTCCTTGTTCCCACTGGACCCCTTCTCCACCTATGACTCCGGGGAGTGGGTGGGGCAGGACTTAGTTTTGCTTCTCTGAGCCCTGGATGCTGTCCCATGGTGTGGACCTGCTCCTGCACTCAGGTCCTGCATTTCTAATGCCCGCAGTCACTGGCAGGGACTAACATTTAGTGCCTCAAATGCAAAACGTAAAAGCTACATTTTGCTTCTGCATGTCCTTTGGGTTTCTAGCATCACCCTTCACTCAGCAAGTTAACCTACTCAAAGCACTACAGCCTCAATAACCCCATCTTCCCTGTACCCTGAATCAGACAAAATCCCAGATATTCTGGAACCTCCTCATGGTGTCTTTCCCATTAGAGTGACACTGCCTAGAGCAGTGGTCACCAACCTTTAGGATCTCACGGACCACCGGTTGGTGCCACCTAGCCTAGAGGACGAGGTGCAGAATTCTCAGGGCCCAGTGCCTGGCTGGCATCTCCACTCCACCTCCATCTATGTGACCCGGGCAAGCTACTCAACCTCGTTGGGTGTCAGGATGCTCATCTCTTAACTAAACCTGTGGTTTTGCTTTAAGGGTCAAATGAGATGATGTATAAAATAGTTTGAACAGCACCTGGCAGCATCAGGCTATCTGATAGCCTCCCTCTGGGCCTGCTGCCTCTGGCTTTCCTCCATTTCTCTGTCCAGTGCTAAAGGGACCTTTCAAACACACTGGGAAGTCAGTCCTCTGCACAAGTCCTCTGGTGCTCATGAATTAAAACACAAGTCTCAAGCCCTCACACACACACACAAGCTCTCTGACCTCCCCTTCCCCCAGGCCCCGCCCCGTCATGCTGGGGGCTTACTGCCTGCCCCTCAGTGTACCAGGCCAACCCTGGCCTGTCTGCCTGGAACACCCTTTCCCCCAGGCCCCTCTGGCTGGTTCCCAGACACATCCTTCAAAACACTCCCAAATGTGACCTCCTCCGAAAAGCCTTCCTCCATTCCAAGACTTGGTCCACTTCTCCCCCGCCCCCCCATGCATCCTGGGCTTTTGAGCACCACTTATCATTTCAATGTGGTCTCATCTTTATCTGTTACATCTGATCTTGGCCTCTAGAAGCTACCATCCAGGCCACTGCACCTAAGCAGTGGAGATGGAGCTGGCACTGGGTTCAAGAACCCTGTGTTTTGGCTCCTACTTTGTGTTGCCTCTCCCAGGAAGACACCCTGATACATAGGAGGTTCCAGAATGTTTGGTGGAATGTTCTCTGGCTTTAAGTATGACTTACAGTGAGAAAATGGCTACTTACACTTGGGTTAATAATGGTGAAATGAAACTTAAGATCCAGTCCCTCCGTTGTACTCATCACATTTCAAATGCTCCCCAGGCTCCTGTGGCTGGTGGCCCACATGTGACCACACAGATACTGAACTCTGCCCCCACCGCACAGTTGCAGAGCGCTGCCCCCACTGCCCCCACCACACAGATGCAGAGCGCTGCCCCCCACTGCACAATGTCCTGCTGGGTAATGCTGGGCCAGAGCGTCCAACAGCCTCTCTAGAGACCCAAGGTTCAGCTAAGAGTCAGTGGACTCTCAAGGTGCAGATTGCTGTCCAGCTAGTATCAGCCACAGCCTCGACTGTTTCAATCTTCAGCTCCTCCCACACAGCACCAAATGCAGGGAAGCAGTGAAAAAGGTCAGGAAACTGGTGAATCCTGTGCTTGGCTGTATTACATAAGGAACACTTTCATGTATAAATGGCTCATTTTTCAGCAAACATGTTAAGGACCTACTATGTGACTAGCACTTGTTAGACTGGGGGGTGGAGGGCAGATACAAAGATGAGTAAGTCACAAGATTATGATGAAAATCTAGTACTGTTGCAGTTACTCTGTGTGAGAACCCAGTGGGGAAAAACTGAAGAATTGGAAAGGGGTCCCTGGAGATGGTCTTGAGGAATGAATTTCATTGGAGGAAGACCAATCAGGTAGAAGAAACAACCTGTGCAAAGACCACCTCCCAGCAGGGTCAGGCAGCCCTGCAGGTGTGCAAGGAGAGGGACAGGCCAGCTTCTGGGGTGCCTGAAACAATAAATCCTACATGAAAATCATTCATGGAAGGATAATCTGCCTTAGATGCTGACAAAAAAAACAAACAAAACAAAAACCCACCACCACAACAAAAACAAAGCAGCAATGGAGCCATTCTCGTATTTAACTAATATGAACTGAGTGCCTATTACTATATAGTTATTAGGGGCCCGGTGCACAAAAATTTGTGCATTGGGGGGGTGCTCAGCCCGGCCTGTGCCCTCTCGCAGTCTGGGACCCCTCGGGGGATGTCCACCTGCTAGTGTGCCTGGCCAGCCTGGGTGAGGGACTTAGGGCTGTTCTCAGGCTGCCCACAGCTCCCATTGACCCAACGTCCCAGCGAGGCTGGCTGGAATCAGGTTTCTGGGGTTTATTTATCTTCTATAATAGAAACTTTGTTGCCTTGAGTGGAGGCCTAGGCAGGCAATGAAGTCTCCTGTTTGCTTCAGCTCTGTGGCTTCTATAATTAAAACACTGTTGCTTTGAGCAGAGGCCCAGCTGGCCTAGGCAGGCAGTTTCCTCCATCGTTGATGCAACGGAAGCCTCCTGTTTGCTCTAGCTCTGTGGCTGCTGGCCGCCATCTTGGCTGGGTTAATTTGCATACAGCCACTCTGACTGGCTAGTGGGCATGGCTTGTGGGTGTGGCAGAGTGAGGGTCAATTTACATATTACTCTTTTATTAGTTTAGATGCTTCAAACACAGTTCTATAACTCTTGCCTCGCGCTGGCCAGTATTGGCTCAGTTGGCTGGGCTCTGTACTGTGCACAGAAAGGCTGCCAGTTGCCGGTTGATTCCTGGTCAGGGCATATGCCTGGGTTGTGGACTCGATCCCAGGTAGGGGGTGTGCAGAAGGAAGCCAATCAATGTTAAGCTCTCACATCAATGTTTCTCTTACTCTCTCCCTCTCCCTTCCTCTCTCGCTCTAAAATTCCATTTAAAAATCGAAATATATATATACACACACACACACACACACACACACACATATCGCCCCCTCCCATTGCTAACAAAGAGCCTTTCATCTGCTTTCCTGCTGCCCACCTCCCTTCCTGAACTCCGGCTCTGTAGGGCCATCATTTCCAACTTTCCAAAGGCTTTCCAAAGTGTGGAATGCAGCACAGGGGACATGGTGCTCACTCTGTTTCTAGAAATAAACGTTGAGCTACATATTGAGGAATAGGATGAAGAAATAATACACAGTCACTATAGTCAAGCTGCCAAATTACTAAAATCAAGCTGGTTGAGGCATGAGGAAATGAGCTTATTCTTGTTCTAATTAGCCTGGGAACTTAAACTTTAGAACTTTCCCGTCCTGTGACAATCCCCGCATATACAGACACCAGACCTCCAGTAACCCTCTGATGACCCCTGAAGGACTCATGTATCCAGACCACCTCACATCCATTATCCCAACCACGCCTCCTGGTACCTATCTTTCTGACCTCCTGACATCTGATAACCATCCTGGACCAATCATAGGGCTAAGAACGCAGGACTGATAATTCTCAAGAGCATCCTTTTTACTGTAAAAACTCTTAATTGTTCTTTCTTCTTCATAATGCTTCTAGGTTTTTGCTTAGCTGTGTTCCCAATTTGCAAACTCTTAAGACCCTTGAATAAATCTTTGTCATTTATTTCTAGCCCAAACCTTCAATTCAGCTCATTTTGAGTTCACTCGACAATATCATATGAAGACGATACCAATATCTCACTGAATGCATACCCACCACATACTGGACTCTGCTAAGTGCTTTATATCAAGTTATTAATTCCAGAGCCTTGCATACTGTTTTGGAGACTGAGAGAGATGATGTCACATTGGGAAAGTGATGGAGCCAGGACCAAAATCCAAAGCAACCACTACCCCCATGCCTGTCCCTCTCTGTGGGACAGACATTGGCACACACAATGGAGAAGTCCTGCCTGTGAACCTGGCCCCTTAGAACTTCAGAACACAATGGGGTAAAGAGCCTCAACCCCCGATCAAGCAGGTTAGAATGCCCAGGGCCATGGAAATCCATGACTGGATAAAGAGTAGCTACTATTAATTGAGAGTTGCCAGGCAATGGAGGCAGACTCTCTGAAGAGCCACAGGTCACCCTCTTCCTATAGGCCCTGGGATTCTGACCCAGGGGCTCAGGCCAGAGCCATTCGACAGAACTTTATACACTGATGGGAATATTCTCTGTCTGTGCTGTCCTACAGCAGCCACTGGCCACAGTGACCACTGAGCCCCTGAAATGTGGCTAGTGTGATCAAGCAACTCAATCTTTTGTTTTAACTAATTTATACTTAAATGGCTACTGACTACCAAACTGCCAGGTAGGGGAGTGTGCAGAAGGAAGCTACCCATTGTCTACACCAGGGGTCCTCAAACTTTTTAAACGGGGGGCCAGTTCACTGTCCCTCAGACCGTTGGAGGGCCGGACTGTAGTTTAAAAAACTATGAACAAATCCCTAGCACACTGCACATATCTATTTTAAGCAGGACAGGCAGGGGCGGCAAAAACACCCAGCATGTGGCCCGCGGGCCATAGTTTGAGGATGCCTGGTCTAGACAATGTGGCTGAAGCAATTTCCTGACCTAATAGTCTTAAAGTAAATCTATACCAGTATTTACTGACCTTCACGATAGTCTGTCTTGCTCCTGACTAAGGGCAATACGTGTATCTAAAATTGACTACAAGGTTGGCAGGGCCTGGGCACCAGTGAAGCTTCTCCTCTTGAGAAAGACTCTCTGCCTGGCCGCCTATAATTTCCAAATTCATATTTCTTGTCTAGTCTCATCATGTGTGCACGGCCCTTCTCCAGGTCCTGATCTCAATCCATGCAGGACATGGCTGTCACCATCTTTCAGACAGTGCAGACTAGAATCATCTGATTTTAGACCTCAGTTCTACTCAGCAAAGTGACTCGCCCTTCAGCTAGATGAGAGGCAGACCACAGACCAGAACCCGTGCCTCTTTTTTCTGGACAGGACCTCCCCTCAGCTACATGGCTCGGGCCAGTCCCACTTTCCCCACCAAGGCAGCTGTGCAGATGACTGGATTGTACCATCTACACAAGGCAATGAAAACCAATTCCAGGGCTGACACTGCCCTTGAATGGATGCAGCCTTTGCCTGAGGTGACTGATGCAAAGGGATGGAAAATCAACTTAGCTCACTGAAAAGCGCTGGCAGGTTGTCTCTCAGAATAAGCTGGCACCATTCAAATTCTAATAAAGAGAATTCTTTCCCTGCCCACCTCAGTCCTGTCTCAGGAGGAACCTCAGTGAGCAGCACCACTTACTCCCTACAATGGCTTTGCTCCTGGCGTGTTCCAAAGGGGCACAGAAAGGGAGCTGGCTTAGTAAACTGCCTTCCCCTAAGAGTCCCTCCATCTATAACAATTTTATGTTGATGTTATTTCAGGTTAGTTCTACGTTACAGGTTCATGCAGCACACTGGCTCAGTGGTTGAGCATCGACCTAGAACCAGGAAGGTCACAGTCTGATTCCCGGTCAGGGCACATGCCCGAGTTCTGAGCTTGATCCCCGGTGTGGTGCATGCAGGAGGCAGCCAATCAGTGATTCTCTCTCATCACTGACGTTTCTCTCTCTCTCTGTCCCCTCTCCCTTCATCTCTGAAATCAATAAAAATATTTTTAAAATAAATAAAAGTGAGTGACTTGTGCCCCATTTGGTGTCCATGTGAGACACCCTATGCAGAGTTCACTCTCACCACTGGCAGCAACAGACCCAGGGGTGGTGCTAGAGGAAGTGCCCATCAGGCAGCCCTCACATGCCCTGCATCAGGAGCAACCAGCAGCAGGTGGAGCCATCTGCATGCATGAGACTGAGCTCTCTGATGGCCCTCCAACTTACAGGAAAACCATCGGTGTGTACTGGGCATGCCCTGCACCCTCTCACCTGAATTTACAGTCAAGATTAGTCAAACTCAATATTTGGTTTCTTTTTATCTGGCTACAGAATCTCAAAGAAGACAGTTTAATAAGCCAGCATTCCAAAACCCATCATCAACAACAGAAGGAGATGGGGGTAGGGAAGACGATCTCAGAATTGGAGGCCTTCCCTGTGGAACTCATGTGGTCAGACCAATCAATAAAATGGATCAACGCTTAGTGGCCCAACCATTTAATTAGTAAAATGTTTGTACCTTAGTAATTCCCAAAACTCCAATGTTGGGACTGGATGAAGTAGAGCCATTCCCAGTACCAAATATGCCATCGAGAACACAGGAGAGACCCTCCACGAAAATCCCCCTAAAATGTAAAGGAATGGGGCAAAAAGAAACATTCATTCAATGGGGGACACTCTGAGATAGGCTCTAAGTGGCCATGACCCAAAGGTCTGGGCCACAGATCTGCAGCCTCTGCACGCCTGGGAGAGGTTACAAGGCAGTCTCAAGCCCCATGCCAGACTCCACGCTCATTCAGCTTTGGAAGCACCTCTGTGAACCACCCATCAGACACAGGCGTTTAAACGGCATTCCAAATTTAAAGCTTTTAGCCGGAAAACAGAGCCATTTGTTGGGATCTAAGACAAATTATAGGCCATCCATTGATTTGATTCCTCTGCTATTAAATATATAGTTTCACCAGGAAGGACATGCTTTGTAATTCTGTAAACATTGACACTTTTTAAAAGAATCAACATACAAGTAATTTAATCATATGCAACAGCTCCACTGGAGAAAGACATAAATCCAGGACTGAAACCCCTTACAGAACCGACATAAGAAACACTGCCCTAGTCGGTCTGGCTCAGTGGATAGAACACTGGTCTGCGAACTGAAAGGTCCCAGGTTCAATTCCGGTCAAGGACACGTGCTCGGGTTGTAGGCTCGATCCCTAGAGGGGGGCTTGCAGGAGGCAGTCAATCAATGATTCCCTCTCATCTTTGATGTTTCTATCTCTCTCTCCCTCTTCCTTCCTCTCTGAAATCAATAAAAATATACTTAAAAAAGAAAAAGTAAAAAAAGAAATGCTAAGACACCACCTACTGGACCGTATCACACAAAAGCCCTTTCAAAGGGGCAGCAGCTCGGGGGGAGCAGGGTATGGGGGTGACCTGGGCAATTTTATCTTCGGTGCGGCCTCCATAGGGTCCAATTCACTCCTGGCATCCGGAAACTAAGACCAGGTGAGCTGAGCACCTAAATAAAGCTCACGGCTCATAAACCTCTGGACTCTGCAGACTTTATTTACTCCTGCTCATATTTTTCTATTTATATAAATTGTAAATGTGCCCTAGCTGGTTTGGCTCATTGGATAGAGCGTCAGCCTGCATACTGAAAGGTCCCAGGTTCAATTCCGGTCAAGGGTACATGCCCAGGTTGCCAGCTCCATCCCCAGTGGGGGGCGTGCAGGAGGCAGCTGATCAATGATTGTCTCTCATCATTGATGTTTCTCTCTCTCTCTCCCTTCCTCTCTGAAATCAGTAAAAAAAATGTTTTTAATTGTAAATGTGAAGAGATGACGCAGCATCCACCCTTTAGAACAGTTGAGGAAAACAGGAATAAAGGGGACATACGCCATCACCCCAAGTCAAACAAATAACAATGGTGGTGTCTGGCCTCTGTTTTGGTGAATTTAAGGTCTAGAGTGACCTCAGAGAACGTCTTACACAATTGTCACAGTGAAGAAGAAAGGGCGAGAATTCTGCTCATTGTTACAAATGAGGAAAGGAGGGCAGAATGAGGGCAAAATTAGGGCAGTGACTTGTCCAAAGACTACAGCCAAGGGAGAGCCCTGTTCTTGCCTGCCTCCATGCTGAAACTCTTGATTTCTTCTCCAAGAATATCCAAACCACAGCATAACCAAGTGAGGTGGTAGGCCCAGTGAATTAGTCATGTTCTCAGGAACGTACCTGTTTATTGCATGGATGGGCGGCGGCGGGGCACAGGACAGCCTTGCACAGGCGTAGTAGTCCCCGATAGACTCGATAATACTGGAGACAACAGCGCTGAGCATGCCAATGACACCAGCTGCAGAGATGGTGGGCAGGCCCCACTGAACTGCGGGAAGAAGACAAAGGTGAAGTCCTAACTTTCTTAGAAGGACAGGCAAATGTTATCACACACCAAGTCGTTCAGAACGCCCAAGGACTCTACACGGTCCACGCAGAATCTGAAGCTCACGGTGGAAACTTGATGTTTATTAGTAAACCTACCTCATCAATGGCTGGCTGCCTGGGAAGGGCTCCTGAGTTGGATGAAGATGTCGGATGAAGAGTCGGGCTCGGCCTACTCTATTTCAAGTGTCTTACTTAAAAGACACTGTCTGGCAGAAAGAGGTGAGTGTTTCTCTTCCTGCTTCAAAGCCAGTGTCTAAATTACTATTTAAACAGCCTGCTGTGTTGGGATAGAAATTTGTATTTTTACGGATTTAACCCTGCTGTGCAAAAGGTCTTTAGCCCCGCTGTGCAAAGTATGGTACAAACCAAGGGTGCCCTTGGGACTGGCATCAAATGAAAAAGCTAAGTCATCAGTTACATTGTGATCCCAACAACAGAGCATGGGATGAGGTGCAGATAACCCTTCCCTAGTGTTACAGCAGCATTTTCCTGTTTTTTATTTGTCAACCATGTTCTGGAAAATTAAATGATTTATTTAAGAAAGCAGAGAAGTCCCCAGGGAGCTTCAATGTGAGGATCTGGATTTGGCTCCTTCTTCATTAGATGAACTTTGAAAGGAAAAAATCTCTTTGGACTTTCCAAGCCATAGATCTCACTTAATAGAAATACCACAAGGAGCTTTCACTGTGAGGGTGAGTAGACTTCTTTGATAAAGTACCTAGACCTTCTTCCCTGGAACCATTCGTTAGAATCACTGAGAAAAAAACACATGGGAAGATAAAATGGTCTCCTGTGCAGGGGTCATTAAGGTCGTTTGATGAATGATCCAAGAACAGCGTAATGGTTAGACTTCAAAGGGAGGCACCCCAAACTGGGTCACAGCGAGTAGACACTAGGAGGTCAGGAAGAGGACAATCCCTGTCCGTAGAGGGTCTAGAGAGCAAGAGCTGAGTGGAGAGGGCATTCAGAAGGGCAGCGCCCACACATCAGCAAGTGGGCAGGACCAGGGGGGTGGCATGTTTAGGAGGGCTCCATGCGCCACCTAGAGGCGATTGGCAACTTCAGGTTTGGGAAGAAAAAGATGACACATGAAGTCAGATGTGCACAATATGCCTGGAGTGTGCATGAGGGCAGAACTAACTGCTCCCACCTGACACATTTACAAGCACTTAAAAAAATGTAGCCTTTCTAAAGTAACACTTTCATCAGATACGTTCTAAGTATATATGTATGTACATATGTACTCCTCTTTTTAAAAAAATGCACAGTTCAGCGCTTCCACAGTATGGCCGGCGACATTAGCTAGCGCTCGCTCAGCTCGCTCTCTAACGGGGAAACAGTGGACTACAAGAGACTGAACTGTATCTGCCTCAATTTCCAACAGACTCACGTTCAACTTTTCGCTCACACACACACAAAAAGCCGGGAAAATTTTATTCTTTTTTTTTTAAAAAGTTAATATAAAATTGTAGCCAAAAAAAAAAAAAAGGAACCTGAAACAGCTGGAACAATCCGCAGCAGCGGCGGGAGAAGAGATTTAATTTAGTTGATTTTCTGTGGTTGTTGGTTGTTCGCTAGTCTCACGGTGATGGAAGCTGCACATTTTTTCGAAGGGACCGAGAAGCTACTGGAGGTTTGGTTCTCCAAGCAGCAAGCCGACGCAAGCCAAGGATCTGGGGATCTTCGCACCATCCCGAGATCTGAGTGGGACATACTTTTGAAGGATGTGCAATGTTCAATCATAAGTGTGACAAAAACTGACAAGCAGGAAGCTTATGTACTCAGGGAGAGTAGCATGTTTGTCTCCAAGAGACGTTTCATTTTGAAGACATGTGGTACCACCCTCTTGCTGAAAGCACTGGTTCCCCTGTTGAAACTTGCTAGGGATTACAGTGGGTTTGACTCAATTCAAAGCTTCTTTTATTCTCGTAAGAATTTCATGAAGTCTTCTCACCAAGGGTACCCACATCGGAATTTCCAGGAAGAAATAGAGTTTCTTAATGCAATTTTCCCAAATGGAGCAGCATATTGTATGGGACGTATGAATTCTGACTGTTGGTACTTGTATACTTTGGATTTCCCAGAGAGTAGGGTAAATCAGTCAGCCAGATCAAACCCTGGAAATTCTGATGAGTGAGCTTGACCCAACAGTTATGGACCAGTTCTACATGAAAGATGGTGTTACTGCAAAGGATGTCACTCGTGAGAGTGGAATTCGTGACCTGATACCAGGTTCTGTCATTGATGCCACAATGTTCAATCCTTGTGGGTATTCAATGAATGGCATGAAACCGGATGGAACTGATTGGACTATTCACATCACTCCAGAACCAGAATTTTCTTATGTTAGCTTTGAAACAAACTTAAGTCAGACCTCCTATGATGACCTGATCAGAAAAGTTGTGGAAGTCTTCAAGCCAGGGAAATGTGTGAACCAGAGTTCTAAATGTCGCACAGTGCTTTCTTTGCCCCAGAAGACTGAGGGTTTTAAACGTCTTGATTGCCAGAGTGCTATGTTCAGTGATTACAACTTTGTTTTTACCAGTTTTGCTAAGAAGCAGCAACAGCAGCAGAGTTGATTAAGAAAAATGAAGAAAAAAACGCAAAAAGGAAACACGCATAAAAGAAGGTGGTGGCTGCTTTTTAGATATTGATACCGGGGGCCATGCTTTCCATAACCACCACGTTGTAGTTGCAGAAAGCCCTAGATGTAGTGATAGTGTAATCATTTTGAATTGTATGCGTTATTATATCAAGGAGTTAGATATCTTGCATGAATGCTCTCTTCTGTGTTTAGGCATCCTATGCCACTCTTGCTGTGAAATTGAAGTGCATGTAGAAAAAAACTTTTACTATATGAAACTTTACAACACTTACAACAACAATTCGATCTGGTTTATGCACAGGGTAATATTTCTCCAGGTATCCTCCAAAATTCCCCACATGCAAGGCTTTCGTCCTCATTAGGTGTTGGCCTCAGCCTAACCATCTGGGACTGTTCTATTAAATTACTGCCAGGATGTTACATCCAGTTACCTCCCAATTTCTAGAACATATTCTCTACTAATGTTATTGAAAACAATTTCTACTTCATTCAGGTGATTTTTGCAATGGCAATGAAAGTTTTTCTTCCACGAGTGGAGTCCTCTTAAGAAAGAGATGGCAGTTAAGCATTTTATGTATTACTGTTCTAACATTACTGCTTCCTGAGTTTGTGTTCCTTTCACTGATTCTGTTCCTCACCACAGTGTCTCCCCTTCCAGCTCCACCCCAATAAAGCAAAACACTGTTACACTGGGTCTGTACCAGTCTTACACCCCAGAGAGGGAAAGGGGATGGACCCTAGGATTTAATTTTCTTTTAAGGGAGTTTTTATCGGCATTGGCTCTTTTAGAAGGTAGTGACAAAAGTAAACTTCTAGTGTTGAATAGCAAGGACAACACAAATTAATATTAAATTACAGTGGCAGAACTATATGGGAACTATGCCATTCTGTGCTCTCCAGTAAAATAAGACAGCTTCTCATGAAGACCATATGTCTTTACTAACTTGCTAAGTTACTAGTATGAAAAAAATTTTATCACTAAATTTATTAGCAAGGAGAAAACAAGGTTACGCTGGATTCGGTAAGTCAAATGAAATCGTTCACCTTAATTTTTATTTCAGAGCAGCATGAATGTCATTGCCATCTTGTGATCTGAAGTTCTGTGACTGTGATGCACATGATAGTGTTCTGACTTTATGTGTTCCTCTTATTGGTGGTGTTTTCTTCACCATGGTTTCAGAGGATCATGTGAATGAGAACTGTTCAGGTTATTCAGACATACACAGCGAAGCAGAAGGCTGTCCACGTAAAACATACAAAAATCCAAAATGGTCAGTGGGAAATGACTAGAAATACAGGCTTTTAGAAGTTGGCATTTTTAGCTGTATTTGTGAATACTGTTGAGATTTAAGCAACCTAGAAAATAGCAAAGTTGACTACATTTTGTATTCTTGTCCTCTTTTTTTTTCTGTTATGGGTTAATGCAGTGATGTTTTTGTTCCTTCCGTATTTGTCAACAAAACACTTTTTTTAGTGTTTCTAAACATAAATCTACTTGGTTTGAAACCAAGTGGTTGGATCACTTTTGACTTATTTTAAGCACATTCTTGATTCAAAGTTTCATTGAAGAAGCTTTCAATTAATGAATCAGTTTGATTCTGTAATTAGCACACAGTACCTACTGTTTTGGTGCTGTTTTGAGGACCAATGCTCAAAGTGGATTTTCTTGAACAGTGTCCCAGTATATTTGATGACATGAGTTGGCTTGAGGTCTAATTTTTTTTCTAATGCATTTAAGATTTCTACCTAATGTTGAAAAGCTATACAAATTTGTATGAAACAAAACCTAGAAAAATGAAAACTGTATATTAAGTAGTAATTTAAATTAATCCTAGTATATTATGATAGAGGAGGGAAACTTTTGGTGCCATAATTTCTCTCTTCAAATGGTGGTGTTGGACTTAAATCAGGTGAAATGTATTTCAGTACCACAATTTAAGCATCAATAAAAGTTTGCTTAATTGATAAGTGGGAAAAAAAATGCACAGTTCATAAATCTATAATAATCTAATCTTCTAATCTAATAAAATATGCAAATTAACCATCACTCTGAGACACCTAAGCCATGCCCATCAGCCAATCAGACCAACTATATGCAACTTAACCCAGCCAAGATGACGGTTAATTTATATACACAGGCATGGAGCGAAGACTGAAGACAGCCTAGAAGGAAGCCAAGTGCTGCAGAAGGGAGCCAAGCAGCAGAGAAGGGAGGGAGTGAGGCAGCAGAGATGAGAGGGAGCGAGGCAGTGGAGATGAGGCAGCGGAGATGGGAGCAAGGGAGGCAGCAGAGATGGGAAGAGATGGACGGAAGCGGAGACGGGAGGGAGCGAGGCAGCCGAGAAGAGAGCGAAGCCTGCCTCTGCTTCGCTCTGGCTCAGGAAGCCCTATAATTGCAGGACTCTTCCTGCAATGGGCTTCTAGTCTATAATAATAAAAGCATAATATGCTAATTAGACCCAATGTCCTTTCAGACGAAGTCTGGTGGCAGAGCCGAGCCCCTTGCACGAATTTCTTCCCAGCACACATGAATCCAAATGATACCTCAGCTGGGGACTGACCACCCCATCACTTTGCCAAGAGTTATCCAACACTGAAATCTTTACTTATGATACATCTTCCACGCACGACCAAATTTTAAAAGATTATAGCTCCCCATTGTAAGATTATACAAATTCCATCATGCTTGAGCAGTTTGCTTGCTAATCTTCAGGCCCCTCCCACTCCAGCTGCTCACTTCAGAGGCTTGGGCCTGTGTACAAGGCTTTATACTTGTGTTTCTATGAGCTGCCCTTAAATCCAGGCCACCAGACCTCAAACCTGGCAAGAGGCCTCTTGTCTAGGATTTCACCCTATTGGAACCCAAAGAACCAACTAGTTAACCTGAGAAGGAAGCTGGTTAGTCTCTCTGCGTTCATGAAGGGACAGGACTTCCTTTCTTTGGGGGTTGAATCCTCTAATGACCACAATGGTAAGACCTACAGGGACGAGAAGTCGTCTCCTGCTGCAGAGCCTTCTGCTAACTCCCAAGGCCTCTCAGTTGCCCTCGTGAGCTCCTGACCCCTCTGCCACCAGAATACTTACAGGGGTACGGGACCTTGAACCACGGGGCCACCAGAAGCACGCCCTGCCTGGCGTCTGTTCGAGCGTAGAAGCCATACTTGGTGCTGTCAGGAGGGAAGACATCTGTCACTGTGAAGATGAAGCAGAGCAGCCAGGACACGAGGATGGCCAGGATGATCTGAAGGGGTCAAAACAAAGGCTCCATTAGCCACAGAAGGGGCGGCTGCTGCCAAAACGTACACCTTCCTACAGTGTGAGTGCCACAGCCCAGACCCACCATTGCCACTATTTCACTCAAAACACCCATAACAGATGTGCTGAAAGCCTACTGCTTGAATGGGATCAGATTTAGAGACAGGAGTTGTCTGCAGGTAAAGTTACTTTCACCCTAAGTCTGGCTAATAAAATAAAGATAACGGACAATGTCCCACAGAGGCAGCGTGGAACCAGACCGCCCTCAGTCCCAGGACAGTCAATGTCCCCCTAAAGGATTTCAGAATCAGAAGCTTCTACCACTTTCAGACTTGAAGTCCATGGCAAATTGGGGGGTCATTAGTACCCCAATGTCCCCATAAAGCCTAGGGCCCTGAGCAGACGTGTTGAAAACCCTTCTTTTACTTAAACATTTTACATCACGAACCAAGGGCAATATGTCAGAAGAAAAATAAAAAGTACTACTTACAGGGAACATTTTGAAAAGCTGTAACTTGTACGCAGTCCATCCTTTCTTGGACTTGTAAATTGGGAGGGGAAACTTAACATTTCTGGCATATTGAGAAAACAGTAATACAAGGAAAATTGTCCTGAAGAGAGAGAAAATAAACTAGTTTCAAAGCTGTTTGTGTTTTAAAATATTACTCAAACTTTCAATGGCAAAGTGATCACATATGTCCGACTCACTTCTCTAGAAAGCGGCTAGTCCTCTTCCTCTTACTACTTGGGAAATCATATGTTTCGTAAATGCCATTTTTTAAAAGAGATCAGAACTCTCTTTCTTGGCATTTCATGATGTAGAAATGAAAGTCACCATGTAAATGCTTTGGCTAAATTTCCCATAATAGAATAAGGAAACCCAAAGAACGTACACACTGATGGAAGGAACTCATGCTATGTCTGAGGAAAAGGCAGGCTGACAGATGCAATACAGAGTGGAGTGTAATTATAAGTACAAATAACTAAAAAAAAAGCAACTACCGCACAAGTGGCTGTGTACACACGCACACACATTCATGCAAACAATGAAGATGGCACCCAAAATGCTCCCAGGAATTGGCTTCAGGTGGCAATATAATATGCAAATGTGTTCTTACTTTTCTGTATTTTCAGGTTCACTTATAAGGAACAAAAATTACTTTTAAAAAAAGCAAAAAAGCTTCAATATTTAAGAAACCTATATACAGTAGGTTGCAATATTAATAAATACTTGAGGTGTTTGTGTATGTCAGACATTATGCCAAGTTCTTCCCACCCCTCATCTCAACCTTCTGCAGTAGCTTCTATAACTGTCCACTTTAGCGAGACACAGTCCAAGACCCTGTTGCTCGAGTTTGCAGGGTGGGTGGGCCAGGACTCTCTAGCCTGGACTCCGAACTGCTTTGCAACACGGGCCATAAGGGCTGGGATGCCTGGGCAGGTGCAGGGGCCCCTGTACCCTGACCCACACTCCTGACCCAGCTGCACTGAGGGCTCCAGGAGGCAGGGATGTCAGGTGCCCTCCCTGCAGCAGGTCCCGACACATCCTCAGTCCAGTGCCCAAGTGTGGCAGGTGTGGGATGGCTTCCCATCGCTGAAACAATAGAGGCGCACAGCGATGTGTTTCATCATCCGCGGGACGCGCTCTTTCACTTATAACCCGGGATAGAGTTGGCAGGAAGAGTGGGAACAAAGCTAAGCTGAACTGTCCTGGGCACGGTTCCAGTGGCTGAGATGGAATTATCCGCTCCATTGACAGCGGTCAGTCAGGTGCAGTTTCACTGTAACACTCCTAATGAGGTGGGGACTGCAGCCGGCTGGAGCACAGGCCTGTGCTCCACTGTCTCCCTGCCTACCCTGGGCTTCCCTATCCCAGTGACGGGGGTGGGTCTCTGCCCCACCACAAGGTCACCAGGTCAGTACCAGTTCAAGGTTGAAAACATGCATAGTGCCCAAGTGATTTCAATTTCTCTGGGGTAGTGAAGTTGAACAACAAAAATGGTATAGCAATGACACCAAAACGGATTTATTTTAAACTTAGACCAACATGAAATTTTCATGTTTTGAAAAATGCTATTGATTTATTTCAAAGTGAACACTTAGAGCCAAAGAGGCGCCATGTCTGCTATTATTGTTATCACTAGCGGCCCAGTGCATGAGTTCATGCTCAGTGGGTTCCCTCGGTCTGGTCAGCTATTGGGGCCTTCCTGCCCAGTTACCCCTCCCCGCGGGAGGTTGGCTGGCCAAGGGGGAGAAACTACAGGAGGTTAGCCAGTCGTGGGTGGAAGGTTGGCTGTGGGAGTGCACTGACCACCAGGGGGCAGCTCCTGCATTGAACATCTGCCTCCTGGAGTCAGTGCGTGTCATAGGTACTGGCCGGTCACCCGGTCATAACAGTCATTTAGGCTTTTACATATATAATTGCAGGTGACACCCATGTGACAATTACACCTGCACTGCACTTTTCAAAGCACATTTAAAAAAGAATGCTTGGCCTGGCTGACATGGATCAGTGGTTGAATGTCAACCTATGAACCAGGAGTTCACAGTTCAAGTCAGGGCACACGGCTGGGTTGTGGGTTTGATCCTCAGTAGGGAGTGTGCAGGAGGCAGCTGATCAATGATTCTCTCTCATCACTGATGTTTCTATCTCTCTTCCTTTCTCTCAGAAATCAATAACAACATATTTTAAATTAATTAATTAAAAAGGGTGAGGGTCAATGGAGACTTGCAGGCCAGAAGGGAGTGGCAAGAAATATTCAGAGTGATGAACAGCAGGAACCTACAACCAAGATTGCTTTACCCAGCAAAGCTATCATTCAGAATTGAAGGTCAGACGAAGAGCTTCACAGATAAGAAAAAGCTAAAAGACTTCATCACCACCAAACCAGTATTATATGAAATGGTGAAAGGTATGCTTTGAGAAGAGGAAGAGGAGGAAAAAGTAAAGATAAAAATTATGAACAACAAGTGCATGTCTATCAACAAATGAACCTAAAAATCAAGTGAATAGAGGACAGCAAGATGGCGGCATAAGGTAAACACCGTAAATGCAGCCGTGAAAAACTATTTCAGAAAAACCACGAAAAGAACACACGGACACCCCTCGCACCCACAGGACGG
>PVJC01029005.1:0-22101 GCA_004026665.1 Murina feae | reverse complement strand
GACAATTTTCAGGGGTTAAGGGTGTTGGGGATGCGTGAAGAGACTGGACAATAATTGTACACCTATGGATGAGGACAGTGGGGGGGCAAGGACAGAGGTTGGGGTGGGAAATGGGAGGAGGGGAGCTATGGGGGAAAAAAGAGGAACAACTGTAATAATCTGAACAATAAAGATAAAAATAAAAAATTAAAAAAAAAACTTCACCAATTATGTCACCATAATAAATTAAACCTCTCAGCTTTGTTATGGTATTTTATTCTTAAAGTAAGGTTTGTATGAGGAAAATATTCAAATGCTGATTACATATTCTTAAGTAGCCATTTATTAGAAAATTAATTTGATTTAAACAAATTGATGTGTTTTTTTTTTAGGAATACTATTGTTGATTCTGATTCTATGACAATTTCAAGTCACTCTTTTAAAAGTCCAATTGGCTTTCACTTAAGATCTTGCTAAGGTGATAATAAAGCTAGGAAATTTCCAAAAATTATCTTTTAGTAAGAGCACCCTTTTAATTCTCTGAAGGGAAGATAAATATCACCTGTGGGTGTTTTTGTTTGCTTGTTTTGCTGAGGATGGTCTTGAAATATTTACATTTTGAGTTTCCTAATAATCTTTTTTTAAACTTTTTTAAAAAAAATATTGCTTTATTGATTTCAGAAAGGAAGAGAGAAGGAGAGAGAGACAGAAACATCAATGATGAGAGAGAATTATTGATAGGCTGCCTCCTGCACATTCCCCATTGGGTGCAACCCAGGCATGTGCTCTTGGCAGGAATCGAACCTGGGACCCTTCAGTCCACAGGCTGACACTCTATCCACTGAGCCAAGCCAGCCAGGGCTGAGTTACCTAATAATTTTAACAATCATTAAATTCACCACAGGTCTAAAATATTTGTTAAGAATCAGAAAAATGTTTAGCTTTTTACAGACAAAATGCTGATGAGGTTAAACATTATGATGCTAAATGTAATGCAATTAAAGAAGGTACCACTTCAAAATGTCATATCCCATTTTCAACTTCAACATGAGCAGGTAAAATAAAATAATTTGTTTATTCTTTTTCTGCCACATCTCATTCATATACAAACTAAAGATTCATAAGTTTTATAAAAATATCAACTTGAAGAAGAGATGTGAAAAGCAGTTCTTTAACTCACATACAAGACAAAATGTCTAATTTTATCAATTCTATTTAACATTATATTGAAATTCCTAACAAACAATAAGAAAATGACAAAACTGAGTGAATACAGACTGAAGTGAAGAAAAAAATATTATTTTTAGATGTTGCAGGTAACAATATAGAAATTCCTCTCAAGGATACAGATAAATAATTAGAAATTAAATAGAGTACAGCAAGTGGCTGAATATAAGATAGATATTAAAAAGTTCATTATACTTCTAAGTATAGCAAAACAATTTAGAAAATTAAACATATATATATGTTTGAAACATATATATCTATCTATTTCACTTTAAATGATATCGATACATATCTATATAATTTTATAATAGCACTAAAATATAAGTATCTGAAGCTAAGTCTAACAAAGAATGAGTAAAGGCAAGATGTAGAAAACTATAAAACTTTCAAACAATATTCCCAAATGGTGTTTTTTTAATTAAAAAGTTGATTCTCAATTTCATGGGAAAGAGAAAAGGCTCAAGTTTGTTAAGAAAGAATGACAATTAGATTGAAGGTGGCAGCAGCAGTGGAGGGGAAAATGATGAAATACTATACTCAGTCTGTTAAGAGAAAATAACTGTCACCTTAGAATTCAATAACAAGCAAAAAAGTTGTTGAATATGAGAGCAAATGTAAATACATCTTCCAACAAGCACAAACTGATAAAAGTTTCACAGCAGATCCCCAGGAAAGTAAATTCTAAAGGATATTCTGTACACAAAAGGAAAAGAATACCAGATGGAATAGCCAAGATGCAAGATGTGATGACGACTGGCACAGTGAAACTACAAAACTTTGCTGAAAGGAATTTAACAATTGAAAGAGATCCTGTGTTCATGGATTAGAACACTTAATAGTGTTAAGATGGCATTATTCCCCCAACTCAGTCTACATAGAGTAAATGCAATCCTATCAAAATTTCATCTTCCTTATAGATAGACATGACAATTTGATTCTACAATTTATATGGAAATTAAGGAAACAATTTCAGGAAAAAGAACAAGGATACAGGATTCACAGTTCCTCATTTCAATACCTACTACAAAGCAACAGTCACCATAACAATGTATACTGGAACAAGGATAGACATATAGATCAATGGAATTGAACAGTCTAGAAATAAATTAAACATACAGAGTGTGCCAAAAAATGTATACACACTTTAACAGCTGATAGCTCAATTTGAAAATGAAATGCATTTTTAATAAACACTGTCTTTATAATTACTCAAAGTGTGTTTATATATTTTTGGGAGGACACCCTATATATAATCAATTAATTTTCACAAGAATGTCAATAACATTGAACAAGGGAAGAATAATCTTCAACAAATGGTGCTGGGATAAGTAGGTGGTCATGTACAAAAAAAAATAACGCACACCATAATCAAAAATTAATTTAAAGCCATCAAATATTTAAATGTAAGAAATAAAAATATAAAACCATTAGAAGAAAACAAATATGTAAATCTTCATACTTGACATTAGGTAAGAATTTCTTAAGTATGACACCCAAAATACAAGCAACCAAAGAAAAATAGATGAGTTGGATGTCATCAAAATTAATAACTTTTGTGGTTCTAAAGATCCTATTAAGAAACTGAAAAGACAACCCACAGAATAGGGCAAATATTTAGATATAATATAATTGATTAGAGTCTAGTATCCAAAATATTTAAAGGAATCTTATATCCCAATAATAAAAAGACAACCAATTTAAGATAGGAAAGCATTTGAACAGACCTGTCTCCAGATATATGAATGGCCAATAAGCACGTGAAAAGATATTCAATAGCATTAGTCATCAGGTGCATGCAAATTAAAATCAAAATGAGATAATATCTCACTCTGACTAGGACTTCTATAATCAAAAAGAAAAAGAAAAACAGAAAATAACAAGTATTGTTCAGGATGTGGAGAAATTGGAACATTCATAGATTGCTGCTAGAGATGCAACATGGTGAAGCCACTGTGGAAACCATTTGGCATTTATAGGATTGTTCATAATGGCTTGAAAGTGGAAGCAATCTAATCTAATAAAAGAGTAACATGCAAATTAACCATCACTCTGAGACACCTAAGCCATGCCCACCAGCCAACCCACGCCCACCAGCCAATCAGAGAGGCTTATGCAAATTAACCCAGCCAAGATAGTGGCTGGAAGCCATGGAGCTAGAGCAATCAGGAGGCTTCTGTTGCAACAGTGATGGAGTTGAAACTGCCTGCCTAGGCTGGCTGGGTCTCTGCACAAGGCAACAATGTTTCAATTATAGAAAATAAATAAACCCCAGAAACTTGATTCTAGCCAGCCTGGCTGGGACATTGGGTCAATGGGAGCTGTGGGCAGCCTGAAAACGGCCCTCAGACCCTCCCCCAGGCTGGCCAGGCACCCCAATAGGGACCTGAACCTTGAAGGGGCTATAGGCAGCCTGAAAACATCCCTCAGCCCCTCACCCAGACTGACCACACCCAGACTGCAAGAGGGCACAGGCCGGGCTGAGGGACCCCTCCGAGTGCACAAATTTTTGTGTACCTGGCCTCTAGTGTTATATAATAAAGAGCTAATATGCTAATTAAACCAGACAGTGAAACAACCTGCCGGAACAAACAGTGGATGGGGAGGCAGGGCCAGCAGCATGGGCCTGATCCCAGTGCGCCCCTTTCCACAGAGGCAACTGCATGGGAGCAGGCCTAAGCTGGCAGGTGGACATCCTGCGAGGGTTCCTGAGAGGGAGCAGGCCAAGCCAAGAAACCACTACCCGCCCAGTGCACAAATGTTCATGCATCAAGACTCTAGTAAGCAAAATGTCCATCAACTGATGGGTGGATAAACCAAATGAGATATATGCATACAATGAAATATTTTTCAGCTCTAAAAATAAATGAGATACTACAATGTGGAGAAAATTTGAAAACATTATGCAAAATGAAAGAAGCCAAACATTGTTGAAGCCACCCAGTCCATGGTATTTTGTTATAGCTGACTGAGCTGACTAAGACATATATCAAGCTGGGAGGACATAGTCAGATTAAAGTGTGGTAAGATTCTTGCATTGCTTAGGACAAATCTAAAGCTATTGATTGTTTTAAAAATCTGTTAGGTTTGTATATAGGTAAAAATATCTAGAATATTCATTAAAAGTTATAAAGAGTATAAGTCTTTGGAAGCATAACTTCAAAATAATAGCACAAAAGTGGAATTTTAAGGGAAAAGCAAAAGTAGAGCAAATAGAAATTTCAGTAACGTGTATTTTGCATGTGGTAGAGATGTGAATTATTATGGCCAAAGGGCAGACTATAGCATTTTGTATTTCCCTAAAATAGCCACATCAGCATTTCTAATATGATTTACTTCTGAAGAACTAAAGCAATCCATTACCAAGAAGTGAAGCCCACTCCCTCTCTATGGAAATTGGGTGAGCCTATGTGATTACTTAGGCAAGTAGTATGTGGCAACATGACACAGCATGACTTCTATTGCTGGGTCATAGAAGGTGACACAGCTTCCATCTTGTTTTCTAGGGACTTGCCCTTGGAACTGATAACATGCCTTAAAGAAACCTAGATGACATGGAGGGGCTATGAATGGGTGTTGTGACTGACATTCCTAGCTAAGATCCTATTCTACAGCCACATCAAGAACCACACGTAAGTAAATGAGCCTTCAGGTGACTCCAGCCCCCTGCCGTTGGGTGATTGAAGTTGGATAACAGAGTGAGAGAGATAAAATGCTCCCACCAAGGCCAGCCCAAATTACAAATTCAGGAGCAAAATAAACTTACCTTGTTTTAAGGCATTTATGCAGCATAGACAAACCAAAACTGTTAAACTCTTTATTAGTATAATAACCCCAAACTTGAGTTTCTGTTCTCTGTTATACAGAAGAAAATATTAGGCTTCTTTCCAAATGGCTTTATTTATGGGTGCAGTGGTTCTCAACCTTTTGGAGTTTATGACTGTCCTTTAAATCTTAGAACTGCTGGCAGAAGTTTGAAAAAATTGAGTGATTCAAAACAGCATCAGAGATGTCAGCCATAACCTCTGCTCAGTTACTACCAACATCACGTCTCACAGAATTTCTAGAAATCCACAGCTATACTGCTCACTTGGTGTCCCTTTGGGGTGGGTCTGTTTCTCTAGACCTGTTCTCTTGTGACCTCTGTTTTTGGTGCAGGGATGAGTCAATACACTCAGCCATGGCTCCAGTAAGTCCATGACCTTTCTTGGCCCCGGCTGCTCTGACTCTCCCCTGCAGCCAGTTATAAACATCCCCCTACCCCACCCTCGGCTTAGGAAGTGGATGGATGGCACAATGTTCATTTTGACAGTTGTAACTATAACTGAACTCACTGATTGAACCTTGGTGACGCAATTGGGATATCACATGAGTTGACATCCACTGCTGGGGTGGAACGTAACATCAATTTTTAACTCTTTGTGGATGGAAATGCTAGGGTATGGTAGTTGCTTCTTTTTCAGGACACAGTTAGTGGACATTAGGTGCAATGCTACTTGTCACCTCCCTGAAAATAGAAACGGCAAAGCAGCCCTGAGAGGACCTCAGCTAGGAAAGCCAAAGTTCGGGGAAAGAATGAAGACAGAATTTTGCTCTCAAATTTATTTACATTCTCCTGGCTCTCTAAGGAGACCCCACACATAGTGTGAACTCGTCTAGGTGACAAAAACAAGTGCATTAGTGCTAAGAAGCACACTTTGCATCAGCTGTCCTACCTAAAATAGGATATGTTGTCCTGGCCGCTTTGGCTCAGTGGATAGAGCATCGGCCTGCAGACTGAAAGGTTCCAGGTTCGATTCTGGTCAAGGGCATGTACCTTGGTTGCAGGCACATCCCTGGTAAGGGGTGTGCAGGAGGCAGCTGATCGATGTTTCTAACTCTCTATCCCTCTCCTTTCTCCTCTGTAAAAAAAAAAAAAAAAATAGGACATGTTTCTGGTTGCATATTTCATATATGTTTTTTAGACACATATGTTCTCAGAAGCTGGGTATAACAATACATTAGGATTTAGACCCAGATAGAGATGAATATAGATAAATATACATATGGAGATATATAACATATGCGCACATTGTCTGCCCTGTGGTGCTCCTAGTCAGGGTAGACAGAAGTTCACATCTTTGGAAGCCA
The DNA here is from genome assembly GCA_004026665.1 of Murina feae. Lineage (NCBI taxonomy): Eukaryota > Metazoa > Chordata > Mammalia > Chiroptera > Vespertilionidae > Murina > Murina feae. The sequence continues at coordinate 15,768 of PVJC01029005.1, read as the reverse complement.
CGAACTAGTCTCTTAGAATCGCTCCGTTCCATTTTCCAGCTCACTACATGGTCACCCACAACTGGTGGAATTCTAAGGTCTCTAGAAGAGCAAGATTAAGAAGCATCCAGACTTCATGTATATCACACTGAATCAACTGCTACTGCATATGTCAAAAAATATGAGTGTTTGAGATACAGTAGAATTTTTTTTTTTAAAATCACAGAGGGATAAATATAATGAAGTAAGGCAAAATTTAGGACAGAGGCATCAGGCTTGTACAAGTTTTCACAGCTACTATCATCGGGGATGAGGGAAGAGTCATGGGGTCTAAATATTCAGAGTATTTCTTGAGGTAAATGAACAAAAAAAAATGTAAGTGAGATTTAATAGTATTATAAAATATATATATATATATTAAAAATGAGAATGTTTAAGTTTTTCTTTTTTACAAAACCAAATTAACTTAAAAACTGAGTTCCTTGTTAATTGTAAGGACTGACAAATTTGTCAGAAGATAATATGATGCAATCTTAGAGTGCCCATTTTTCTTCTGAGGTCCAATTTTCTGTAGTATTGTAGGCATTTGTAGTTGTATGATAAGAAAGTATTATGTTATTTTCTAAAATATAGTTTCTTGTGGAAACTGACTTGTTTTGGGAATTTCTGTAACTTATAACACTACAGGAACATAAATAATTCAGCCTACTAATTTTATTACCATATTTAGTTTGTTACACATAAAAACAAATATTACTCAGAAAATAATTTAAATTTTACTAATTTAATTTTAAACATAGATTTTATCCTAAATATGTTTAAACTATTTGCATTAATGGAATGTAGAATTTCTTATTTTTTTTTGCTAGTTTCACAAGAGTAAATTAAAAATAAAAAAGAGAAAAAATACAACATTTTTGTAAGTCCAAGAGTGACACTTTTGGAAGGAAAAGATAATGTTTTTATTTTTTATTTTTGTTCTGTTTATTTTTTTGTTTTATTTTCTTTTTACTTAGAACCATCATATACTATTGTTAAGCCAATAGAAACAGAATGCCTTTGGAAATGTAAGGATTTAAAATATTTTCTGACATCTAATCTAATAAAAGAGTAATATGCAAATTAACCCTCACTCAGAGACACCTAGGCCATGCCCACCACCCAAGCCATGCCCACCAGCCAATCAGAGTGACAATATGCACATTAACCCAGCCATGATGGCGAAGCAAAGACTGAAGACAGCCTAGAAAGAAGCCAAGTGCTGCTGAAGGGAGCAAACGGCAGAGAAGGGAGGGATCTAGGCAGTGGAGATGGGAGGAAGCGAGGCTGGGAGACTGTGGAGATGGGAAGGAGCAAAGTGGCAGGGAAGGGAGGGAGTAAAGCCGGCCTCATGGACTTCGCTCCCTTGTCTGCTTTGCTCTGGCTCAGGAAGCCCTATTCTTGCAGGAATCTTCCTGCAATGGGCCTCTAGTGTTGTAATAAAGCTGAGCACTGGGGCTAAGAATGCACAGAGGAGGGGCATCTAAGGGCCTGGCTGTGGGGTTGTGAGGGACAGGTTTTTAGTGGAAGTGACGTTGAGTAAGAGTCAGTTAGCCACGTGTGAAAGGGAAGAGCACTCTGCAAAGAGAACAGCATGAGCGAAAGCAAGCAGGGAAAAGGGGTGGGGTGTTTGTGCAATTGCGAGCAGCGATACAATCACGTACAGTGAGAGCGAAGGCAGCATGTGAGCAGTGCCTGGAGTTCCAGCTGCAGACGTCGGAGGGGCCATGATTTTAATGCTATGCTAGGGAGCTGGACTTTATTATGAAAGTCACGGGACCCCTGTGAAGTCCATTTTAAACGGCATGAACGAGTGGATGAAGGTCCTTGTGTGAAGTAGGTCATAGAAGAAGAGGAATATGCTTTGGGAGGAAGAGAAAGAATTTTATCTTTGTGGTCCCAATTTAAGTTATCTAAAGAAGGCTATGAAGCTCAAGGGAAACTTCTGTGCTAGAAATAATTGCTTTGGGATTCATCAACATGTGCTAGAAATGATATGTGTCAATGAATGTTCTCCAGGCAACATGGAAAGTGAAATAATAAAAGAACCAAGCTGTGTTCTGAGAAAACATGATTTTCATAGGGTCCTTTGCAATATCGTGCCACTGTGTTTCTGTGTATTGACCAGCGTAGAAAAGGCATATTTTGTTACATAACCAAAATTGATGGAGCATAAATGACCAACTCCACAGGAGCCAGACTACTGTCTGTTTTGCTTATTGCTATGTCACCAGTACCAAGAAGAGTGCCTGACAGTAGGCTATCAGCAATCCACTACAATATTTGCTCATTTAAAGAATAAATAAGGAAATAAATTAATTAGGGGTACTGGAGATTGTTTTACATGCTGGGGAACAAAATAACTAAGGCCTGCCTTCTATTTTGAAGGAACTAGTTGTCTTATATGGAAGACACATCAATAAGCTGTCATTGTAAAATAATATGACTGGGAGAGGGTTCAGTGAACAGGTTAACTGGGATGACAGCAGGGAAAAAGCATGAAGTCATAAAATGAGCACAGTTTTCTCAGAGGGAAGAGTATTTTCTTCATGTGCCAGAGGCATAGGGTGTTCCAAGTCCTAAATGTACACATTGTTTACTCTAATGCTACTAAGTACAGTAGCCAGTCTCACATTTCTGCTTTGCAATTTAGCTACACAATATTTGAAGCTGCATACTTAAAAAAAATTTATACATTTATTTATGTGAAGCTACCATTTACAGTACTGATCTGAATTGCATTTTCCAGAGAATGAAATATGGTTCCCTTTTGCCATGCAACAAGGAACCCCAGTGTCATAAGTCAGACCTGGAGTACATGGCATAGGAACCAGGCCCCCCTGTCTTCCCGCTTTACCATGGTTAGAATGTTGCATTTATTGTTCTGGCTGCAGGATGGCTGCTCCACCTCCAGGCATTGCCTGAAATTCCAGGCAGGAAGAAATGGAAAGTTCATCTTTTTTATTCAGAAGTGAAAGAAGCTTCACCCAGTAGAACTCCATTTACATTTATTAGTCCTGAACAAGGTTAATTAAATTGCATAATTATGCCACTACAAATAATGTTAATGTATATTTTAAGGAGGAAGTAAAAATTAATGGTAAAATATGGGGTTAGGCCTTCAGATGCAATATGTCTGAGGTGATAACTTGAAAGTGTTCTTTCTCATATGTAATACTTTAAACAATAATAAAAAATAGAAGCCGCTCTTTCTAAAACACCTAGAAATTCTGTAAAAAACAAACAAACAAAATAAAACGCACACACAAGTAATAAGCATTCTATTATATACAAAGTTACACTCTTGGGAAAGAAAGCAAAACCCCTAAATGTTGACATGAAGATGGACCCCAGAATTGCAGCAGTAAGTCAGTGTCGATGGGGTGGGGACGCAGAGAGGTCAACCTTCCTAACCTAGGGATGTATGCTTGGGTACCAATGGGGGCAGGGGACATAGGCCTTGGGCTGCCTAAGGCAAGGAGTGAGGATTGAAAACCCCACATTAAGACAGGACCTTCCAGTGGTGGTCCTTTCTCTAAACGGGTGGCAGGAAAGCGTCCTCCATCTCCGAGGGAGTAGACAAGAAAGGTACTATTTTCGTTTTAATTTTCATTTAAGTACAAAATCTGGTTCAATAAAATTGAAGCCCAGACATTAACATAAAGATTAGTTCCTGGATGGTGCTACACCTGGGATTGTGGACAAAGCAAAAACAACCTGCTCTAAAAAGATACACCATAACCTAGCCAATGCATATTTCCAGAGGAAAAACTGCCCGTTTCAAGATGAATTCACACTTATAAAATTGCATAATGCCTATGGAAATTATCCACTTTGATTAGAAAAAGATATCCCAAGAAATTAAGGAAAGGATATAATAATCTAAAGAAAAAGACTATGAAGGAAATAATTTTAAAAATATTTAGTTATAAAAGAAATAATTGAAGTTTTATGGAAAAAGGCAAAATATTAAGAAAACAAGGTAATGAGAAAAAGGAAGACATTGGAACAGACCTAAATTAAAAACAGATGAAGAAAATAGAGTCAATTAGCTATAGATAAAGAGGTAAGTAGGGAGATAAAAAAAAGTTACACCAAATATTGTATAGAGAGGGAAAGAGAGAGATAATATAGGAAGAGGAATGAAAGAGATTTATTTTATTATCTCTTTCATTTTACCACACAAAGCAAAAATGTTTCAAAAGAAAGAATTGAGAGAATGGGGAAAAACAATATTCAAATAGAAGAATAAATAAAAAATAATCTCATAACTAGGTATATTATAGTAAAATTTTGGAATGGCAACAAAGGGCAAACACTAAAAATAAATCAGATAGGAAAAATTGGAGTGTAGTGATATTAAGTTAACCTGCCCAAATGGCCAAATGAAGATTTAAATACATCACTCTGTGCCCGGGGTACAAGTTCTTACTTTTGCAGCCTCCCTAGGAAATGTTTGCACCTGAAGGTTTGTACCTAAAAGTGTGATGTGGACCTGAAGGAGAAGAGATGCATGAGAACAAAACAAACAGCTCTTTATTTAGCTGTGAGAAAGCTGTGAACTTCCTGACAAAAGTGGGTAGTTTCATTCTGAAGAGATGAAATCAAATGAAAAAGCAGGCTTAAGTATAATAATAAATGTAATCACTTTCAGAACTATTTAATCTTATTTTTCTTGTACTGTTGCTATTTTTTCAAAGTATTTAATGCAAAAACATTTTTGTTCCTCATGTTTGTGAGAATCTTTTAGTGGTTTACCACTTAATATGTCCTATTATGATTTAGTTCTCATTCTTAATCAATGTAGATTAAAATATGAAATGAGAACGAACCAGGCTAATTTAAGAACATTAGGAAGATAAATTCTATGAAGATCCCTTATTAGTTTATTCTCACAATTTTCTTTTGAATGTCTTTATCCTTCTACTCTGTGAAATAATGGGCACCTTCACATAATGCCTTATTGTTATTTTAATAATTAAGTTGGATAACCTTTGACCTTTTTCTGTTAAGATTGTAGGAAATGATTTCTTAGTAATATTTCAGCCACTGTAAGTGGAATCAATAGGAACACAGCAAATTGGTAGGTATGACAATAAGTCACGTGAGGCTTTATTATGCAAAGTACTCAAGAAAAAGCTTTGAACACACCCCGTGTAAAGGAGAAATATGCCCAAAATAGAGAAATTCTATTGGTTGTAGAAAATACTTGTTTTTTTATCCTTATCCACCCAACATAAACAATTTCTTTAAGCCTAAGAGAACAAAATTGCGTATTTTATAGAAAATTACCCATATACTGTTTTCAAATGTACTGTTATATATGTTGTTCATGTGGGAGCACACTGACCACCAGTGGGCAGCTCCTGCATTGAGCATCTGCCCCCTGGTGGTCAGTGAGCATCATAGCAACCGGTCATCTGCCATTTGGTCTATTTGCATATTAGGCTTTTATTATTTGGATAGATCAATTCATCAATACCATTACCCTGTAAGTTAGCCTTTAATGCAACTTCTACTGAACATTAGAATATTTTAGCCATTGGCAAGAACTGTAGATAGAGCAAAGGGTGTTAAATTCTGCATAAATAATAGAGCTAAGTTTAGTAAAATCAGGAACTTCTGTTTTTGTGTGTGTGTGTGTGTTTTTAAGTTAAAGAGTAGTCAGGCTAATGAATCAGAATGAAACAGTGCCATTTTCTAAAAGGTCAGAAATGTATGACTTAGAGCCAATTAACGAAGAGAGCAATGCTATCAAGACATGTTCTAGACCAAGTAGCTGTTTTTTGGTTATTACGTCAAAGATTAAATGCCCCCTCTTCCTTCCCCTGAGTATAACAAGGTAAATTACTGGATAACACTGTCTACAGATCTAAAGTCAATGGAAGAGAAAAAAACTAAATGAAAGTGGAGGTCAAGTGAAGATGACAAAGTATATAGCCAACTTTTACTGAAATTAGCATAACCTCGTTGTTTAACCTTGAAGACTATGTAGTGCATAACAAGCAACATAAAAACTCGACATTTAAAAAATTCTAGAAAAAACTACCAGAAATAAATCTGTCACTGACCCCCTAGTACTGCCAAGAGGGAAACTGCAACTTATTTGGGAGCAGATACAAGAGCAGGAGCAGGCACTGACTGAGGCCCTGACACTGAAGCAGGTGTCAGGCCAAAGACACGGAGTGCGAGGAAGGTGGTGCTGCGTGGGCAGAGGAAGTGGTTTGGCATTTTTGCATTTCGTCATTTTTTTTCTTAATATTACTCTAATACTTTGAACATATTCTTACCAATCTCACCCATCACGTCATTCCTTATTACGAATTCCTCCCCATAGAACAGAGATTAAAATAGCCCCTCGCATAGCCTCTTTTTGTTTCCTGTGTATAATTTTGAAGATAAAAGAGGGGGGAAAAAAACATTCCACAAATACACCTAAAAGTCAGACGAATGATAAAGTATTTTTATTGTCCTCTCAGTGTCCCTTCTCAGGACACAAACTAGGTTAAACAAAAATGGAATTTACCAGATCATTAAACTGAGAAGCCCAAAGCTGGCACTGGCTTTATGTCCAGCAGGATCCAGGGACGAGAGGCTGGCAGCAAGGCTCTCTTTTCCCTGGAACTCTTGGCTCTGCTTGTCATACAAGCTTCATTCTGCAGGCAGCTCGAAGCATACAGTAGCTGTCCACATGTTCATCTCTAACATGATGCTGATAGTCACAACCTGGGTTTCATGTTTTGGTCTCATGCACTCCTCTGTTTCAAGATTCAGAGAAGTTACAGGCTGAAAGCTTCACCTCATGGAGGAGAGGCTTGTTTCCTTAAGAAATAATATTTCCCATGGTACTCAGTTAAATGTTTTCAAATAAATGAATGAATGATGAATGAATGAATCTATCAGTCAATGAAGTCATTTCTAGAATGTTGGACATTTTTTGAAATGCTAAAATCTGTACTCTTCCCCTTTACCACTTTTTCTGCATCCATTAAAACACTCTTAACAAATGGAAAATAAAGTGTGGGTAGGAATAAAAATATTTAGGAGCATTGCATATTGCCAGAATGCTGCAGGTGGGTGTGAAGACATGAGCAGCGAGCTAGTAAAACTGGGGACTCTAACAAAGTTCATTTGACATTTCATGACATTCTTAAGTGTGGGACAGATATGGAAGTTTAAATAACTACACAACAAAGTAGTGGTTCTTTTTTTCCTTTAGTATGTTTAATAAATTTTGATTTTGGAATAATTTTAGATTTACATAAAAGTTGCAAAGATAAATATAGAGAGTTTTTATATACCCTTTGCCTAGCTTCTCCTAATGGTGATATCCTTTTTTCAACTTTACTTAGATATAATTGACAAAATAGATTTATGGTGTACAAAGTAGTGATCATTAAAGAATACATCAAAATATTCCTGGTAACATTTTCAAACCTAATCACAACCCAAGAGGGATTCTGATATGCCTCCATAGAATTAAAAAGGACACATAACTCAAGGTATCAATAAATAAAACTAGTTTGACATGCTCTTATGATGAGTGACAAAACTGATTTTGACATAATCCCGCAAAACTTAAAGCTAAGAGTTCAAGGTAGCAAATTTAAGTTAAACAAATATGATGTAAAGTTTTATGTGCAGGTTTGAAATATATACATAAACAGAGGACAGAAATCCTTAAAAATAATTTGGGAGGAGGAACTCTGGATCAAAAAGTTAAATTAGGAAACAATAGTGGATAATGGTCATTTCTGAAAGCTCCCATTAATTGAATCACTCTGTCTACATTTTGATATTTTCTTATATTGTTTTCTTGCCTTCTCCAAGTAAAATCTAGCAAAAGCCACATTTCCTAGCTTCCCTTAGAAGGTGCAGACATATGATTTATATTTTACCCATAACATGAGCCCACATAGGTCAGAATGGAGCTGCCCTAGGGAAAGGCCCTGATTATGGGGTGCAAATGGGATTAGCAGCTGCCAGAAGACTCTGTGACATGGTCCTGGGAGTTGTCCCAGGTTGCTTAGGGTAGACCATGCTCTTACAGTGTGGCCAAAGTTTTTGGGCGCTAACATTTTGAAAACAAAAAATAACTTTAATTCCTCCACTTAAATGGACAAATCTCTTGGTAACAACTTTCTTCAATTTTGCTTGGAAAAGTTTTTATTTATTCATCACCTTTGAAGGATAATTTTGCAGAGTACAGAATTCTAGGTTCGTGGGTCATTTCTCTCAGTACTTTAAATATTTCACTCCACTCTCTTGCACCTTGCATGCTTTCTGAAAAGAAGTCAGATGTAATTATTGTTGTTCCTCTTTATCTTTGATTTTTCTATAGTTTGAAAATGATATGCCAAGATACAGGGGGATTTTGTTTTTGGCATTTACCCCAGTTGATGTTCTCTGAGCTTCTTGGATGTAATTTGATGTTTGGCATTAATTTGGAAAAAAAGTAATTGTTGTTTGAAATATTTTTTCCTTTCTTTTCTTTTTCTCCTCTTGGTATTCTATTTACATATATTATACCTTTTGTAGTTGTCCCATCGTCCTTGGATATTATGTTTACCTCAGTCTTTGTTCCCTGTGCTTTTTGGTTTTCAAGGACTCTATTGATATGTCCACACAGATATTCTTTCCTCAACTATGTCCAGCTTACTATTAAGGCCATTAAAGCATTCTTTATTTCTGTTACTGTGGTTTTTTACCTCTAGCATTTATTTTTGCTTCTCTGCGGAGATTTCCATTTCTTGGTTTACACGGGCCACCTGTTCTTACATGCTGTCTACTTTATCCAATAGAGCCCGTAGCATATTCATCATAGTTGCTTTCCATCCTTGGTCTGCTAATTCTAACACCCGTGCCATGCCTGGCTCTGCTGCTTGCTCCGTCTCTTCAAATTGTGTTTTTGATATTTTTTTTCTTGATATCAGACAAGATGCACCAAGTGATAGGAGCATCAATAGTCCTATAAATAGTCCTATGTAATGTGGTGATAAGGAGGGGCGAGGGGAAGCATCCTACAGTCCTAATGAGCAGGTCTCAGTCTTTTAGAGAGACTGCACATCTGGACTTCCTCAGCTTTTCCCCTCTCCCTTTAAAAGGGACAAGATAGCTAGAGTGGGTTGGAGTTGAGAATTTCCTTTTCCAGAGCTAGGCTCTGATTCACTAGTTTCTCCTGAGGGCGAGTTTTGTTAAAAGCAATGGCGTGCTCTGGTATATTTCAAAACAATTCCTTTGTCTCTCCCCCTGCCTGAAAATTTGGGGCTTTCTTTCTGACATTAACTGTGGGAGCCTGATGGAATTCCTGGGGGTAAAGCTAACAATATCGTGGAGCTCATTCCGACGGAGTGTCCCAGGTGTTCTGAACTCTGAGAGTTGTATACTTGGAGCCTCCAGCAAGTCATCAGCTATGCTTCAGGTTTTCCTACCTTAACACTGGTTCTCACAAAGGCTTCTGCTTATGAGTCTCTGCTCTGCTAACCTGCAATGATCATTTTTTGCCTGACTGTCTCTCCACTTTGGGGGGGAGTGACTTGCCCCATCTTTCCCTCGTATGAATGCAACAAAAGTTGTTGATTTTTTCAGTCCGTTCAACTTTTTACTTGTTAGGATGGAGTGGAAACTTGCAAGCTCCTTACATGTGGAGTAGGAAACCAGAAGTCCCCACTTATGGTCTTAACGGGTCAGGAATCGGTCAACTATCTGTGGTATTTTTCTGTAGATTTGTAGCAGTACATTAGAAAGAAGTATTCTGGCTCTTAATTCTGCAGAATGTGTAATACAGCAAGAGTGTCTAAACTCCATGGTAAAAAGCAACTAACCCAAGGTCAGACAGAAAAATTGTGCAGTTTTTTGATACCTGTTTTTCTGTTATGTAACTATTTCTTGCTTGTAACACCTGTGTTCTTGAAACCTCCATTGTTGTACATAGGTGATAAAGCTAAATTTGTAATTATGACTCTGGTTTTTTAAAAAACAGAAAAATTGTCTATTTAGGCATTTTAGAATTTATATTCTGTATTACACAAGTCCCAAAACTAAAAATGCCAAATGAAATCACCAGCAATCCACCTAGGATGTTTCAGACATGATGCTGTCTATTTTTACTGTATGCTAGACATTGTGCTATTCTTTATAGACATGACTTCAGTTTCCCTTTATCCCAGCACTGAAGAGAGGTGCCATTTAGATGTTTATTCTATGAAGAGGAAAACAAAGCACAAATTAATTGAGTAAGGTCATCAAAGTCACAGTGGTAGATATGACCAGTTTTAGAGCTCATAGCTTCAGTAAATAGTAGCAAAAGGGGTAATTATTGTGATGTCTTCATTTTATGAATGAGGAAGCTAAGTTCTAACGTTGTTTAAAGTAAAGCTGAATGATGCAGGGCCACAGAGCACAGTTGTTCAGGTTGTGCATTATACATGACACTGTTACAATTAAAATAATGCAATTCAATTTCCCATTCTACTCTTGCAATGTTTTCAATTTCCTTTCATAGGCTCCTCGAAACTCTATGTATCTGCCTTTATTTTTATTATATGGACAGATATATTTTCTTAACAAGTTCTTTTCATTTCTAATACAGTTAGATTTGTTTCTCAGAGTCTGCATTATATTTTGAGATGCATGGCATGTTAGTTGAGTTTAAAATTTTCTTATACAGTAAAATTCACCTTTTGCAATATCTAGTTCTGTTGTGACAAAGAGTAGTTAGGTATCTACCAAGCCAGTAGCATACGGAGTACATCCCCCTAGAGTCGCCAAAAATCCTGGTGTATCTGGAAGAAAGAGGGTCCCTAGCACATGGGCCTTTTAGTTTAAAGATTGGAGTAGTCTTGGGCAAACTAAGATGAGTAGTTGGTCACCCTACTTCTATCATCCTAAATGTTCCCTCTGCAATTCCTCTGCAGTTAACCCCTTTCCCAACCCTCAACCCCTGAGAACTACCCATCTATTTTCCCATGTCTATAGCTTTGCTTTTCCCAGAATGCCATATAAATAGAATCATAGAATATGAGTCATTTGAGGACTGGCCCTGTTACTCAGTTCTCTGATGGATGTAAGATAAGTCATTAACTTGCAGTTTGTCCAGCTTTTATGTTGCTGGACAAAGGGTAGGTGTGTTGCTCTGTCTTCAGTTATTTTCATCTCTGAGCTAAAAGTACTCATCTGCTCTTTGAATAAAAGAAATAATACCTTAATGTAAAACTCAAATGTTGGTCTAAAATTATGAGTTTCTTACATATGATAAGCAATATAAAATATGTGACAGTTTGATAGATGTTTTTCAAAAGATGATGCAAAAAAGGAATGGGCCAAAACAAAGGGAGGGGATGGAAATGTTAAAACTGTAGAGAATACAAAATGCAGGGCTATGTGCTACTTAGACTGCAGGAGGACAATGGTCTTTTTACGACTATCTGGGGGAAATATACCTTTAAGCAGTTCTCTGCTAGCTGCTATTATACTCCAGTATCACCAATTAAAAACCAATGTTTCATGAAAAACAGCGATTGGTATCATAATTCTCTTTACATGGTGCAGTAAGGGATAAACAGGGAATAGCTGTTTCCTAATAGATTCATCTCCTCACAAGAATAATAAAATTATTACTCAGCAGCCCTGTAAATTATTACAAATTACTGCAATAAGCAGAAGGTAGTCAACCTCATTATTGCACAGTCTAAGCATTTCAATATTAATCAAAGAAATCAGTAATGAACAAATGAGGCATTTCTTCATACATAGTGTATATTGTTCTCTAGCCCCGCCCCCTTTCATGTTTGATAATGTGAATGAAATCATGATCCTCTTCAAAACACTGCCACTCAGTACATAGCACATAATACTTTTCTTAGATTCACAGGTTTAAACCTCCTTTACTGAACACAAGAGTAACAATTTTACGTCAATATTTCAAGAGAGAAATTTTCCCCAGAGGTCACTTATGAGAAATGGAGAATGCCATATTATGTTATGCAGGCCTTCAAATAATTTTTAGAAGTCAAAACTGGCACAAAACTTTTTTTTTTAATTCACTTCAGCAATCTCATTAGAAGCACACCCAACTCTAAGGTTATACTAGTAAATGCAAAGCAGCACCACCCTTCTTCCCCATCTAACATAGAACCTAAGATATGAGCAAGGAAGAAACATAAAAACAGAAAGAAACATACACACTGAAGCACACATGCACATGTCCACACACATGCATTCATTGGCTAAAATGGATGTAGAGCAGGAACCATGTTTAGAAATAAACAGAAGCCCAGTTAGAACTGGCGCAAAGTCACAGTCAAACTAACTTGACTTGATGCCAGGTACAAAGAGTTTGGTCATAGATCCTGAAACCCCTTACAACATAAGGGTTCCGAGCTAAGTCTGGCATTTGGGGCAGAGTAGCAGACCTTAAAAAGGAAAGATAACACAAATTCTTAACCTTGCAAAGACTGAAAAGAAAAGAACAGTAAAAATTCACAAGTAAACTTGATTTATATATAAAATGTCTGCTGAACCCACCCTTCTGAATCGATGTCAAAAAGGCTGTACTTTTATAGAGGCAAATGTTCTCAAGGATTTTAAGATCATCTTGTGAGGCAAGGAATACTAATTGATACCCTAATATCCCATTTTCCTATTGATTCTTTATAATAGAATCCCACATTTTAGCTGAGCACACTGCCTCCTGGAATCAGAGACTATGACTCTTATCCTACCTAACAGCTACCTACATGTGGCCATGTGACCAAATTCTGGCCAATCAGGTGTAAGCAGACCCGTGGGACTTCCAGGTTCTCTTAAAGGGAGGAACTAATATTTCCTTTCTTTTGCCCTCTTTGTTGCTTAGAGAACAGAAATGACAAATGGGGGGGGGAGGGGAAGCTGTGGCACATTTACACAATGGGATACTACTCTGCCTTAAAAAGAAATAAAAATTCACCCTTTGCAACAGCATGAATGGAACTGGAGAACATCATGGTAGTCAGACAAAGACAACTACCCTTGATTTCACTCATGTGTGGAATTTAATAAACAAACTGAACTGCCAAGCGAAACAGAGACAGACTCACAGAGAACAGACTGTGACAACTGCTACTGCTCAGGGTCTCATGGCTGGTGTGTTCTCCTTTTCATCTCATTTGTCTGAGATGTTTGCCTGTAGGAAATAGCAGGCTGATTTGCTCTTGCTGATTGCTTTCTGTCTTCCATAGCACTGGTTGATGTATGATAAATCAAGATTTGGGTTTAACCTTAGAGAATAGGGCAGCCAGTTAGTCCACTAGTCCAGTCCACATATTCTAGTTCAGCTAACCAGAGTTCAGATTAGACTGGGGCCAAAACTTATATGAGTGCAGTGATTCTTTTATGTTCCTGTGTTACTATTCTCTGTTAAGTATCTCCTTTGAGAACCTTTTAAAAAAGGTCTCTCTAGATTTATTTACTTCTAGGATCCCTGACCATAATACTAGTTAATATAAATACAAATTGTCCGTAAGTTCTTAGAAGCATCATGTATGAGGGCTTTTATTGTGGAAGAACTTCACTCATTTGAATAAAAATGAGATGAAGGCTAATATGAATGGAATTTAGGGAGTGAGGGAAGAAACTGGTGAAAATGAGGAATCAGGGGTCATGTGGGTCCAGACTGTGTGAAATATTTACAATTATGTCTTTAAAGTGATGGGAAGGATTTTGAGGGTTTTAAACAGGGAAGCGAAATTATTACATTAACCTTTTTAAAGAGACTCTCAATGAAAGGGAAGCAAAATTATTAGTTAACCTTCATATTTGTTTTTATATTTTAATACGCTTTTAAAATTGACGAGAGAGAGAGAGAGAGAGAGAGAGAGAGAGAGAGAAAGAGAGAGAGAGAAGGAGAGATAGAAAGAGAGAGAAGAATCAATGTGACAGAGAAATATCCATCTGCTGCCTCACTGGGAATTGAACCTATAACCTTCTGGTTCATAAGTCAATACTCAACCACTGAGCCACACTGGCTGGGCTGGCCCAAGTATATTTATGTAATTTATCTGACACATAAAGCCTCATGAAAAATAGATCTTTATTATGAAGAGTAATTTTTGTTAAAATGTCAAAAGCATACAAATCTCAGGAAAATGAATATTTAATCATAATTAAATTAACTGTGAAGGTTTGCTAAATAAATAGTGTTTGGTCTTGAATCCAGAGTATACAAAGCAAAATCTGAAAGACATGATGGAAAAATAATTAGAACTTGAAGAATGTGAAAGAAACTTAATAAAAAGTTTGTAATCCCTTTAGAAGCTTACCTAGCTCTCCAACTCATTTTCATTTTGTGTTAGCTGGTGCTCTAGGGATCAATAAAAGCACTGGTTGAAAAACTCTAACTACTAGTGCAGAAAGGAATTGCGTAGAGTTTATTTAGTCGTGTCATGGTGCCTTAAAGAAGGCAATAAGAATCTCTGATGTTCTCCAGAAAAGCGGAAGCTCACCACGTGGAAACAAATGTTCTAAAAAGGCTGAAGCCTTGGAAGAAAAACAGTTCAACTACTTTTTAGTGAAGAGAAAGAGAAGTTGTCTAGCCATGAAATATGGAACACCAGATAGATTTAAAGAATAGTTTGGGGAACTGAAGAGACAAATAACCCATGTGGAAAATGGACAAAGGATCTTAATAGACATTTCTCCAAAGAATCTACACAAATGGTCAAGAGAACAGGAAAAAATTCTCAACAGCATTGTTTATCAGGGAAATGCAAATCAAAACCAGAGTGAGATATCACTTTATGCCACACGAGGATGGCTAGAACCAAAGTGTCAAACAATAAGTGCGGGCAAGGATTTAGAGCAATCAGAATACTTATATGCTCCTGGTAGGAATATGAAATGGTAAAGCTGCTTTGGAGAAGAGTCTGGTAATTCCTCAAGGATGGTTATTGGAGGGATAAATGGTGATGAACAGATATTTGACCTGGATTGGTGAACACACAATACAGTGTACAGATGATGAGTTGTAGAATTGTGCTTCTGTAACCAATACAGTTTTCTTAACCAAATCACCTCAGTAAATTCAATGAAAAGTAAAAAAAGATGAAACATTTACTTAATGACCTAGAAATGTCACTCCTGGGTATATAACCAAGAATAATAAAAACATATGTCTACACAAAAACTTGAACATGAATATTCATGCCATCATTGTTCATGATAGCCAAAAAATTGAAAACAACTCAAGTTCATCAATTAGATAAACAAAATGAGGTGTGTCCGTATAATCAACTATTATCTAAACTAATAAAAGCAAAATATTAAAATTAACTGTTTCTCCGAGACAGGGTAAGCCACGCCCACCAGCCAATCAGAGTGGCTGTATGCAAATTAGCCCAGCCAACATGGCGGCCGCCAGTCCCGGATCTGAGTAAACAGCCCTTTCCATTGCGGCAGGAGGGAAAGTGAAGCTGAGCCCCTCAGCTCAGCTCCAATTAAACTGCCTCTAGCAGTTTTGAAACACTGTAACAATCACAGAATCCTCCAGAGCTGAAGGAAAGAGCAGCTCCGACCTCACCAGTAAAAGTAACAATTGTTTCATTATAGACGCTGCGAGGTGAAGCAGAGGAGGCTTCGTTAGTAGTTAGAAGGCCGCCTTAAAGGAACAGTGTATCAATTATAGAAGATAAATAACCCCAGGCCTTCAAGGAACAGTATCAATTATAGGAGAAAAAACTCCAGAACCTGTGTCCAGCCAGCCTTGCTGGGACGTTG
>PVJC01029004.1:0-22206 GCA_004026665.1 Murina feae | reverse complement strand
AGGGGTCTGGGGAGCTGCCAAGCAGGACCCTGACCCCTGCAGCCTTGCTTTCCTGCTCCCCAGTGCTCCGCAAGTCCCACCACCTTGCTTTCCCACCACCTTGCTTTCCCACCACCTTGCTTTCCCACCACCTTGCTTTCCCACATCCTGGTGCCCTGCAAGGGGCCTGGGAAGCCCTCCAAGCAGGCCACTGACCCCCTGCTGCCTCTTTCCCACTCTCTGATGCCCCTCCAAGGGCCTGGACAGCTGCCAAGCAGACCACCGACCCCCTGCCATCTCTTTCCCGCTCCCTGATGCCCCGCAAAGGGCCTGGGAAGCCCACCAAGCAGGCCACTGACCCCCTGCCGCCTCTTACCCACTTCCCGGTGCCCTCCAACCCTGCCACCTCTTTCCCACTCACGGGTCCTGGGTCCTGCGCTGTCCCGCCCTGCAGCCACTCTGTGCACTTGGGAGGTCCCTCAGCCCGGCCTGTGCCCTCTCGCAGTCTGGGACCCCTCGGGGGATGTCCACCTGCTGGCGTGCCTGACCAGCCTGGGTGACGGGTTTTAAGGCTGCCCACAGCTCCCATTGATCCAATGTCCCACCAAGGCTGGCTGGATGCAGGTTCTGGGGTTTATCTCCTATAATTGATACACTGTTCCTTTAAGGCGGTCTTCTAACTGAAGCCTCCCCTCTGCTTCACCTCGCAGTGTCTATAATGTAACAATTGTTACTTTTACTGGTTATGCCCGGGCTCCTGTGTCCTTCAGCTCCCGAGGATTCTATGATTGTTACATTGTTTGAAACGTGTGTTTCGCTAGAGGCAGTTTAAGCTGAGCGGGCACAGCTTCACTTTCGCTCCTGCTGCAATGGAAACTGCCATTTACTCAGGTCCGTGAGTGGCGGCCTCTATGTTGGCTGGGCTAATTTGCATACAGCCGCTCTGATTGGCTGGTGGGCGTGGCTTACCCTTCTCGGAGAAACGGTTAATTTTAATATTTCGCTTTTATAGAGTGTATATATATATATTGAAGAAATTTAATCCATAACTAATAATTTTCCAAAACAGGAACGTCAGGCTCAGATGAGTTCCCTGGTTAATTATATCAAATGCTTAGGAAAGAAAGCTGAAGAAATATTTTCTAACTCATTCTATTAGGTCAGCATTTCTCTATTTTTTTAAATCAGGCAAAAATATTATATGAAAAAAACTACAGTCCAATGGCTTTTAGGAACATAAGTCCAAACAAAGTTGATAAAATATAGGCAAACTGAACCCACAATGTATAGAAAGAAGTATGCACCACTACCATGTGAGATTATTTAGGTATGTGAGACTGGTTCAAAAATCAATTAATGCAATCCATCACACTAACAGGCTACTAAAGAAAAATCACATGGTTATATCAATAAATGCAAAATAATTTGACAGGAGTCTTCAAGGACATTGAAGAAACATTCCTAAGTTTTAAAAGAAGCAAGACGTTATTTAGACATTAAAAAGATTTATGTACATTTGGAAAGGAAAGTGAATGAAATCCTAAAAGAAAAGATAGAAGGGAACATGTATTTCCTCTTGTTTTCTACAGGAAATAAGCCTCTTAATTTTATTTTATTTTTATTTTATTTTTTTACTCAGTCATTTTTATTTTTATTTTATTTTTTAATTAAATCTTTATTGTTCAGATTATTACAGATGTTCCTTTTTTTAACCACCATAGCTCCCCTCCACCTAGTCCCCCCCACCCTGTGCCCTTACCCCCACCACTGTATTCATTCATAGATGTAAGATTTTTGTCCAGTCTCTTCCCATACCCCTCATGTCCCCTTCCCCCTGAGAACTGTCAGTCCATTCCCTTTCTATACCCTTACTTATATTCTATTCACCAGTTTATTTTGTTCATCAGATATTTCTATTGACTTCTTATATTCACTTGTTGATAGATATATATTTGTTGTCACTTTGTTGTTCATACTTTTTATTTTGACCTTTTTCTTCTTCTTCATCTTCTTAAAGAATGCCCTTCAGCATTTCAAATAATCCTGGTTTGGTAGTGATGTACTCCTTTAGCTTTTTCTTGTCTGTGAAGCTCTTTATCTGACCATCAATTTGACATGATAGCCTTGCTAGGTAGAGCAGTCTTGGTTGTAGGTTCTTGCTATACATCACTTTGAATATTTCTTGCCACTCCCTTCTGGCCTGCATGGTTTCTGTTGAGAAATCAGCTGACAGTTGTATGGGTATTTCCTTGTAGGTAACTAACTGTTTTTCTCTTGCTGCTTTTAACATTCTCTCTTTGTCTTTTGCCCTTGGAATTTTAATTATGATGTGTCTTGGTGTGGTCCTCTTTGGGTTCCTTTTGATTGGGGTCCTCTGCGCTTCCTGGACTTGGAAGTTTATTTCTTTCACCAGGTAGGGGAAGTTTTCTGTCATTATTTCTTCAAATAGGTTTTTAATCTCTTGCTCTCTCTCTTTTTCTGGTACCCCTATAATTCTGATATTGGTACGCTTAAAGTTGTCCCAGATGCTCCATACACTATCTTCACACTTCTGGATTCTTTTTTCTTTTTTCTCTTCCAATTGGGTGCTCTTTGCTTTTTCTTGTTTCAAATTTTTGACTTGATTATTGCAAACCTCTAGTCTGCTGTTGGATCTCTGTATAATATTACTAAGTTTATCAGTGGCTTCTAGAAAATTCTTGAAAAACCTTAAAAGCGTAGTTCTGAACTCTATATCCAGTAGTTTGCTTTCCTCCAATTCTGTCATTTGTGATCTGTTTCTTTGTATCCACATTTTGGCTGCTTCCCTGCATTGATAGAGTGGCTTTCTGTGCTAGGTGTCCTATAGGGCCCAATGATTCAGCCTTCCCAGTCACCTGGGATGGACACTTTTGTTGTATGCCTTTGAAGGCTGGGTGCACAGTCTTGTTGTAGTTACCACTGGGAGGTATCACTGGGAGGAAATGACCTGCAGGCCTTTCTCCTCATTGTTTGGGGTTTGGAACTTTTGGAGTTCTGTCCCAGCTGCAGTCTGTTAGGTTATGCTGCAGGCAGGTGGGCACACAGCTTGGGTGGGGTTGTAAGTTGGGTGGGGCAGGGTCTCAGAATCACCGCGGCGGAGCAACCTGCAATGGCTGCCCCTCCGCTGATTCCACAGTTTCTCTCGGCTTTGGCGTCTATGCTCCCCTGAGTCCCTGCATCAGTGATGGCTGCGAACAGCTCCACTAAAATGCCACTGGTCTTCCACCCTGTTGCCCGACAGCCTGCATCGTATTCAGTAGGACCTTGGAGTTTATAATCTCCTTCCAAGCCACAGACCTAGGAGCTGCTGCTGCCACCCTTTCACTCGCGCATCTGTACCTCTCAGTTTTGGCACCAGGAACTGCTACTCAGTCTCAATGCACTCCTTCTCTTGGCTTATAGTTGTAAAGCTTCCCCTCCCTTGGTTCTGGAGGATGGCCGTTTATCTTTATAGCTGTATTTTTATAATGTAGCTGTGGAGGCTGTGCATTTAGGTGTATACCTCATGCCGCCATCTTGATTGCCTCTCAAGCCTCTTAATTTTAACTTCAAGTTGCCCTTATGTAACACCCTAAGGTAACCTAAAACAATACTGCCAGCATCCCATATAAAATCCCCATCTGGGAATTTCATTTCCCTAAGACCATAAAGCAAATATTGAGTAATTTAAGAATAATACTTGTAAAGTAATAATAGTGAGAGGGTTAACTTGAAATTCAGGAATTCAGGGCAGGGGTCCAGTGGGAAACGGGCAGGTGGGACATAGGCAGGGCAGACATGACCGTTTGAAGACATGTCCGTTTGAGCAGCGTAATCACAGAAACCAACCATGCAGAAAGGATAGAATATTTCTGGACTCAAAGCAGGAGGCATGGGAAACCAAGGGCAGGCCAGCAATAATATATATCCCTGGGCTACAAGGCTTTAAGAAGACAGCCCTTTATTGGCCCCTTCCCTGTGAGGGGAGTCTGAATCTGTTTGTAATAAATTTTCCACACTTTTGCTTAAATCTTCTAGTCCGCGGAGCTCATTCTTTGGCATCACAAGACACGACCCTGGGAAGGAAAAACCTCTGCTCACCATTCTGGTTATCATTGTAGGAATCATCTATAATAATAAAAAGGTAATATGCTAATTAGACCGGACATCATTCCAGACTTCTTTCTGAACAAAGCCAGGGCCAGAGAGAAGCCTGGGTCCCGGGTGCCTGCCAGCAGCCAGAGCTAAGCTCAGGTCCCAGGTGTCAGAGGGAAGCCTGTGCCAGCATCCAAGGGAAGGAAGGCCTACTCTTAAATGAATTTTGTGCATCGGGCCTCTAGTTTATTAATATTTACTATGTCTTAAGAAGGTAGTAACTGTTTTACCAAATATTATCTTATTATAAAAACCTCACAACAGCATCACAACTTTTATAGATCTGTTATTATTGGCCTAAATAGTCCCATTTCTCTCAGCCAGATTTCATTTGTCAAAATGAATGGCTATTATCAACAATGACAAGTGTTGCTGAGGTTGTGGAGAAAAAGGAACCCTCATACACTGCTGGTGGGAATGTAAACTGGAAGAGCCACTATGGAAAACAGTTTGAAGGTTCCCCAAAACTTAAGAATAGAGTTACCACATAACCCAGCAATCCCTCTTCTGTGTATCTACCCAAAAAAATTTGAAAACACTTATTGACAAAGATATATGCACTCACTCCTATGTTCACTGCAGTATTATTCATGATGACCAAGACATGAAAATAAAATTGAAGCATCCTTCAGTACATGATTGCATAAAGAAGATGTGATACATATATGCAATGGAAAAATACTCAGCCATAAGGAAAAATGAAATACTGCTATTTGTGACAACATGGATGGATCTTGAGAATACCATACTAAATGAAGTAAATCAGATAGTAAAAGTTAAATAACATAAGATTTTACTCATATATGGAATTTGAAACTGAAAGCAACACATGAACAAACAAGAAAAACAAAAACTCATAGACAATAGCCTGGAGGTTACCAGAGGGAAGGAAGCCAAATAAATGGTGATGAAAGAAGATTTGACTTTGGGTCATGGGCACACAATGCAACATACAGATGATGTATCATAGAATTATACATTTGAAACCTATATAATTTTATTAATCAACTAGGGGCCTGGTGCACAAATTCGTGTGCTTGGCGGGGGGGGAAGGGTCCTCAGCACAGCCTGCCCCCTCTCAGGAGCCCTCAGGTGGTGTCCTACTGATGGCTTAGGTCCACTCCCTGCTCCCCTTGGGGAGCGGCCTTAAGCCGCAGTCTGGCCTTCCTTTGTGGGAGGAGACCAGGCTAATCAGGGGAAGTCACCAGCCCTATCACCCCGCCATTACAGCCACTGCCAGTCACCACAGCCACCAAGGTGTTTTCATCAACACAGACTCCAGTCCCTTCACCATGAAGAAATGACAACTTTCTTTAGGCATTTTCAAGATGTGTCTTTCATAGGCTATGACCTTTCTTTCTTTCTTTCTTTCTTTCTTTCTTTCTTTCTTTCTTTCTTTCTTTCTTTCTTTCTTTCTTTCTTTTCCTCACCTGAGATGTTTCCATTGATTTTTAGAGAATGTGGAAGAGAAGAGAAAGACAAAGAGAAACATCAAAGTGAGAAGAACACTTTGATTGGTTGCCTCCTGCATGAGCCCTGACCTGGGCCCCAACCAAAGAGGATCCTGCAACCTAGGTACATGCTCATGGTCACAGATGAACCTAGACCCTGCAGTCAGCAAACTGAGGCATTATGCACTGAGTCAAACCGGTTAGGGCAGGATATAATATTTATTAGACCTCCGGCAATGGACCTTCATTTATTTTTCTCTAGGAGTGTGGTGGGAAAACCCTAGATCACCTTTTTCGATTCTTATTACTCAAGTTACTAAGAATATTACAGTGGCATACAGGGAGCTTAGCCAATGAGTGTTAAGAAAATGTGTTTCCTCTGTAGTTCACTCTGATCACCAGCTCCACCCCTGCCCCTCCAAACCCAGCTCCACTCCTACCCAGGCCTGTAACCTCTGACCAGAATGCAGGCCTGGGCAGGGGATCCCCAAACCCCTGCAATCACTAGCTCTGCCTCTGCCCAGGCCTACAGTCTGCCTGAGGCTGCAGGCATGGGCAGAAGACCCGCAAACCCCTCCAACTGCCGGCTTCACAGAGCCCAGGCCTCTGTGATCGCCGGCTCTGCCCCTGCCCCACTACAGCCTCTGGCCAAGGCTGCAGTCCTGGGCAGGGGACCCCCAAACCCCTGCTTTGCCAGCTCCACCAGTGCCCAGACCCCTGCAATCACAGGCTCTGCCCCTGTCCCTCCAATTGCTGGCTCTGTGGAGCTGAGGCCCCTGTGATTTCTGGCCTCGCCCCTGCCCAGGCCTGAGGCCTCTGGCCCAGGCTTTATGCCTGGGTAGGGCACCCACATACCCCTCCGATCACCGGCTCTGGCCCTACCTCCCTCTGATCACCAGCTCCACCTTGCCCATGCCTTAGGCCTCTGGCGAAGGCCTCTGGCCTGGGCAGGGGACTCCCAGCCCCCTCTGATCACCAGTTCCACCCCTTAGGTCCCCCCGCCCCCAGCCACCACCTGCATGGCTAACAGGCCTGACCACTTCTGTGGCAGGGCTGAGCCAGACTGGGCACTGCCATCTTTTGTGGCTATAAGAGTGGCCATCTTTGTGATGGAGTGATGCCTAATTTGCATATTACTCTTTTATTATATAGGATGTCACCCCAATACACTTAATTAAAAATAAAAAAAATAAAATAAAAAAAAATAAATAAATAAAAAAATAATAAAAAAATAAAAACCTCTATATGAATATAAACATAAAACTCAAAAATAAAATATTAGTGTAGAGAATAGAGCTATTTATTTTAAAATAAAATTAACTTATGTAAAATGTAAAAGCAAATTTGTATTTTAACACTCCTCCCCAAAAAAATGTGGTGGGGTGTGTGTGTTAATGGGGCTTGTGATAAAGACTGGAAAATATAATTTTACTCCCCAGATGTAATTTTTTTTTATTGATTAAGTTTTTACATATGTGTCCTTATCTCCATGTTACTCTCCATCCAACCCCCCATCCATCCACCCCCCCACTTATTCCCTCATCTCCCCTGTTGTCTGTGTCCATTGGTTAGGCCTATATGCTTGCATATGAGTCCTTTGGTTGATCTTTTCCCCTTACCTCCACCCTCCCCTACCTTCCCAATGAAGTTTGACGGTCTGATTGATGCTTCTCTGTCTTTGGATCTGTTTTTGTTGATCAGTTTATGTTGTTCATTATATTCCATAAATGAGTGAGATCATGTGGTATTTATCTTTCTCTGATGGACTTATTTCATTTAGCATAATGCTCTCCAGTTCCATCCATGCTGTGGAGAACAGTGTAGAGTTTCTTCAAAAAACTAAAAATGGAACTCCCATTTGACCCAGTGATCCCACTTCTGGGAATATATCCCAAGAAACTAGAAACATCAATTAGAAAGTATATATGCACCCCTATGTTCCTAGCAGCACAATTTACCATAGCTAAGATTTGGAAAAAACCTAAGTGCCCATCCAGTAGATGAGTGGATTAAAAAACTGTGGTAAATCTACACAATAGAATACTGCACTGCAGTAAATTTTTTATTTGTTTATAAGAATTTGCCTTTCTAGCTCTGACAAAGAGACTGTATAACAAAGCATGAATCCAACTCCAAACCATTTATTTTCATAAAATAGATGACCTATTGTTCTTTTTTCCATATGGGAATACTTCATTTAAAAAATGTATTCACATAAAACAATCCCATTCTAAATAATTTTAGTTTGAACCAAATTAATTTAAGTATGTATCTCTCTCTCTCATATCTATATATATATAGATATACATATAGATATATATATAGATATATAGATATATAGATATATAGATATATAGATATATAGATATATAGATATATAGATATATAGATATATAGATATATAGATATATAGATATATAGATATATAGATATATAGATATATAGATATATAGATATATAGATATATAGATATATAGATATATACACACACAGAGACACATGCACACACTGGGAAAATAGTGATCAACATAAGCATTCAAGTGAATAAACTAATGATCCACATGACTGCTAAAAAAAAACTAGGAATTAATGGGATTTTATACTCACTCAATCCTTTGATTTCAGCATCATTCACCAAACATACTTTTGCCTGTATCAAGCAAGATAATGGGATTGCCAAGTAGGCTAAATTTTAATCTTTTTTATCTTTATTGTTAGGAGTATTACAGATGTCCTCCTTTTCCCCCCATTAATCCTTTCTGCCTAGTTCCCACCCCACCCCACCCCACCCCACCCCAGATTAAGTCTTTAATCTTTGTTGATAAAATAAAATGAATTCATAGGAAATATACAAGTGAGTTGAAATTATCAGAAAAAGAAGTTATGAAAAGCCTTACATGTTAGATTACTTACCAGGGAAACAAAATTAACTGTAAGTACATTTGCATAGTTAAAGGGAATTTCTAGCCTCTGGTTGCAATCTATAATTATAAAGTTGGTTGTCTAATGCAAGTAATTGACATGCATAATGAACAATCTAATTTGAGTTCTTTCATTTTTACTGTTTTCATATAAATTTGATGTGCTGATGCTTTTTGTATTTTCAAACCTATTAATTTAGTTATATAAAAGAAATAAGTTAATCATATTTTTTATTTTAATAAGAAAAATGAATGTGTTTCTTCTATTTTAACTTAAATGTTTAAGTATTATTTTTATTTTTCACTTCAAATCATGTACATTTAATGATTCAGTTTTCTAGAGCACAGTTTAAAATAACTGACCTCTATTTAATTTATTGAAATATTTTGTGTTTTAATAAATGTATTTGATTACCATTAGTTATTTGTTGTTTTTATAATTGATGGCTAGCATAAAACGTATCATTCCATATCAAAATAAGTTTAGCTCTTTATAAAGTCAACTTGCAAAAAACACTTAAATGTATCCATTTATAAAAGTAAAATAGGCCCACCTAAAATAGAAGATATAACTGATTTTAAAGTCCTTATTGAATTGAAAACAAGAAAACAAATCTGCAATGCATATATAATCTTTACCTTTTAGCAAATAACATTCAAGCTAAGAAAGGTGAGCTACTATGCCCAATGTTGTAGTTACAAAGTTGTAGAGCCAAGCCTACAAGCCAGGTAGATATAATTTACTCAAGTGATCATTGATTCTGAACACTTGCCCTAAAATAATGCCTCCTGATACTATATTCATACAGAATATCTTTGAATATCACATACCATATTATCACTAAGATCCATTTTCTGCATGTGGTAGACTGTACATTTTGTTTTGATGATGAAGCTGAGTATATGATTGTGCACAATTGAGATCATCACAATTGTGCATGATCATATCTATACTAATAATAGCTTAGGTTGAGTCACACCCTCACGCATCATGCCCTAACATCATCACAAGGTGCCCATCACAAGATGGCTGCATGCACAGTGGAGGTGAAGCCTGGTGGCTGCTCTGCGCAATATGGCCTGGGGGTCCCACGACTCTGCAGGGCATGGAGGAAGCCGGTCCTGGCTTCTCCACTGCCTTGTGGAGGAGGCGGGTCCTGATGGAGGAGGTGGGTTGTGGCAGGGGAAGGCAGTTGGGAGCCATCAGGCTGGCAGGGGAGGGCAGTTGGGGGCCATCAGGTTGGCAGAGGAGGGCAGTTGGGGGCCATCAGGCCAGCAGGATAGCAGTTAGGGGTCAATCAGGCTAGCAGGCAGGCAGGCAAACAATTAGAAGCCAATGGTCCCAGATTGTGAGAGGGATGACTGATTGCTGGGATCAGGCCTATACCAGCAATCAGATATCCCCTGAGGGGTCCCAGATTGTAGAGGGTACAGTACAGGCTAAAAGACCCACCCCCACCCCCCTATACAAGTTTCATGCACTGGGCCTCTAGTACATACATAACCAGGAAAACATTCCATATCAATAGATATTTCTAAGTCAGATAACATCAGATTCCTCAACAATGAAAGAGCGTTCTAGTAGAGCCAGTTTTTTTTTTTTTTTTTAATATTAAGAAAATGTATTTTGAATTTAGATTCTGCATTTGGCCAAATATTCATCTTAAATATAGATTATGTATATTTTCACATTCACAAGGTTTAAAACATATATGTCAATTTCAACTTAAAAGCCTACTATGAACAATATTTTAACTAAAACCAGAAAGTACATTTAAAAACCAGTGGAAATGGAATTTAGGATTCTGTATAGGAGAAGGGCAAAGGAAAGAGGAAGGTTTGGTGTATAAAACAGACACCTTTTCATCCTGTGGTATTAGGAGGATGTGGTTACTCTGTAAAAAGATTCAGGAAATATGTGAATGAACTAATAGATTATGTTGGAAATTTGAGCATCTGCAAAACATGTATAGGATTTGAAAGTTCTAATGTACCTTTGAGAGAAAAAATAATGAATACTAATGTATAATAATAAAATAATTTATAAATTTAGTGTTTATTAATGTCAAGAATACATCTGAATGTGTATATAAGAAAAAAAAATACAGAATTTTTACTAAGCTATTTATATGTAACTAGAGGCCGGTGCACTGGGGCGTGGGGGGGTCTCTTCAGCCCAGCCTACACCCTCTTCAATTGGGGACACCTTGGGGGACATCCCTCTCACAATCTGGGACCACCGGCTACTAATCGCTCACTTGCCTCCCCGCCTGATCACCCATATCCACTCTTTCTGCCTGCCTGATTGCGCCTAACCCCTCTGCCTGATCGCTCCTAACCGCTCTGCCTGTCTGATCACCCTTAACTTCCTCTGCCTGCCTATGCCTACCTGCCTGAGTACCTCTAACTGCACAACTGCTGGCCTGATTGCTCCCAACTGCTGTCCCCTGCCAGCCTGATTGCCCCTAACTGCTCTCC
This sequence comes from Murina feae, assembly GCA_004026665.1. Lineage (NCBI taxonomy): Eukaryota > Metazoa > Chordata > Mammalia > Chiroptera > Vespertilionidae > Murina > Murina feae. The sequence continues at coordinate 11,222 of PVJC01029004.1, read as the reverse complement.
CCCTGCTGGCCTGGACACCCCTAAATTATCCCCCTTGCTGGCCTGATCACCCCTATCTGTCTCTTCCTGCCTTTGCCTGCCTGCCTGATTGCCCCTAACCACCTCTTCCTACCTGCCTGATTACCCCTAACTGCACTACTGCTGGCCTGATTGCCCCCAACTGCTCTCCCCTGTTGGCCTGGTTGCACCAACTGCCCCCCCCACAGACCTGGTTGCCCCCAAATGCCCTCCCTTGCTTGCCTGATCTCACCCCCAACTGCCCTCTCCTGCCAGCCTGGTTGCCCCCAATTGCCCTCCCCTGCTGGCCTGGTAACCCCCAACTTCCCTTCCCTGCCAACCTGATAGCCCTTAAGCCTATGCCAACTTGATCTCACCCCCAACTGCCCTTTCCTGCTGACCTGTTTCCTCTTAACTGCCTCTGCCTTGGCCTCCACAACCATGGCTTTGTCCAGAAAGAAGTCAGACATTGGGAAGATGGCCAGACAACCTGGTCTAATTAGCATATTACCCTTTTATTACTATAGATAGATTATATAAATTAGGATTGCTTAAATGGGAGGAAGCCTTTTTCAGCAGGAGGGAGATGCTCTTTACAAACAAATATACATAATCCCTATATCTGGACCGATAGCCAGCCATATGCACTATACTGCCAAATCAGTTATTAAAACATTGAACCACTTTATTACACCTTACATTAAACAACCATTGCCCTTAAAACTGCTCCTCAGCCCCCACCTTAGGTTCTGCCTTTGCAGTTCACCCAGATTAGGTTCTGACTGGTTGGTTTCTATTCTAGTCAGTGTCAAAAGCTCCGCCTCCTAGGCAGCCATTGGCTCTTCTGGGAAATTCAGAACTACCCACTGACAGCTGTCTCTCCCTCTGGGCCTATCTCTGGCAACCTTCACAGTGGCTGCAGATCAGGTCCTGCCTTTCTCTCCCCAAGTCTCTCTCGGGGCCTGATATGCAGCCACTGCGGAAGTGGCAAGATTGTTAGGCCTTTGTCCTGGCCCTGGGCCAGAAGCCTAATGACCTTGCCGTGCCTGTCTCATCCCACCCACCCCTTACTGCCCCACCTGCCACCAGCCTTGTTGTGTTAGGCATCTGTGGGTCACAAGGGAGGAACCGAGAGGTCTCCACACATTTCCTAGTGATCGGTCATCTGGTCATTTAGGTCATGACAGCCCTAGGCTATTATTACTATAGATATTTATTACAAACTAGAGGCCCAGTGCACACAAATTTTTGCACTCAGGGGTTCTCTTAGTCCGGTCTGTGCCCTCTCACAGTCTGGGAACCCTCGGGAGATGTCCCCCTGCTGGCTTAGGCCCGCTCCCTGGGCGATTGGGCCTAAGCTGGCAGTCAGATATCCTTATGACTGCCCAGGAGCCCTCGGGGGATGTCCACTTGCCAGCAAAGAGCAGGCCTTAGCTGCACTTGGACATTCTTAGTGCTGCTGTGGAGGCAAGAGAGGCTCCCACCACCACCACTGTACTGGCCAGCAGCCTGGCTTGTGGCTGAGCATAGCTCCCCCTGTGGGAATGCACTGACCACCAGGGGCAGCTCTTGCATTGAGTATCTGCCCCCTGATGGTCAGTGTGTGTCATAGTAACCAGTTATTCCCAGTTGTTCTGCTGTTAGGGTCAATTTGCATATTATCTTTTTATTATATAGGATAGAGGCCTGGTGCATGGCTGGGGGCCATCTTGTTTGCCCTGAAGCGTGTCCTGGATCAGGGTGGGGGTCCTGCTGAGGTGTCTGGCCAGCCAGGTTGAGTGGCTGATAGCAGTTTGCAGGCTGGTCACAGCCCCTTCAGGGAGGGGGGTCTTGCTGGTGTGCCTGGCCAGCCTGGATGAGGGGCTGATGGCCATTTGCAGGCTGGCCACAGGCTGTTCAAGGTGTACCCCCCTAGGATGCCTGGCAAGCCTGGTTGAGTGGCTGATGGTTGTTTTCAGGCTGGCCACAGCCCCTTCAGGGAGAGGTGTCCTGCTGGTATGCCTGGCCAGCCTGGGTGAGTGGCTGATGGCTGTTTGCATGCTGGCCAATTCCCCCAGCAGGGACCCTCACCCCATGAGGGTGGGGCCAGCCTGGGTGAGGGGCTGATGGCTGTTTGCAGGCTGGGATTTATCTTCTGTAATTGAAACTTTGTTGCTTTAACCAGAGCCCAGGTCAAGTTGCCCCTGACAACCCAGGCTCTGAGTGCTTCCTTAAGTCCAAGCCAGCTGGAAGCATGTATCTGGGGTTCATTTATCTTCTATAATTGAAACTTTGTTGCCTTGAGCAGAGGCCACAGCCGGTCAAGGCAGGTGGGAACCTTTGCTTCTTCCATTGCCAGGGCAAGCCTCCTGCTTGTTCCAGCTCCATGGCTGCCAGCTGTCATCTTGGCTGGGTTAATTTGCATATAGTCATTCTGATTGGCTGGTGAGTGTGACTTAGGTGTACTAGAGTGACACCAATTTGCATATTACTCTTTTATTAGGTTAGATATTTATCATATAAATATTACATAATGTATGTAAGCCATGACAATTTTACAAAAACATTAGCATGTAAAAATATTGTGAAAGTGTCATGCAGAGATGACTCTATCAGAGAAATAAATCCTAGAGTAGTTTATTAAGTGATGTCTAATAATGATAATTAATCTAAGAAGTTTCCTAACTTTTAAAGAATATTATTTAGCTACATAAGGATATATGCCCAAAATAAGATTTAATTTTTAATGAGTTTAACTTTGGTCAGTGAGACTATTCAATGGGCAAGCATTGGGCAAAAGGTTGCACTTTTCATTATGAAACTTTAGTCATATTTTATTTTTAAACTTAAGTATGTAATTTTCATAAATCATATTTATCAAGAGAAAGACCAATTATAGTTAGCATGTGCTAACCACATTAGTGCTTTATTCCTTCACAAATGATGTCTGCATAATTATCTTTTATGTTCCCAATTAGAGATTTATTTTCAATTTCCAGGGTATAAATGGACTTTAACTCACTCATGCGATGTGGCTATATCACATAGAAACAGAGGGGCCATTTGCCTACTTTATATTTCTTAAAACCAACCAACAATTAGTTATCCACCTGGTAAACTCCACTTTGACTAAATGTTCATGAGTTTCCAAAGTAATTTTTTTAAAAAAGAAATAGATTTACATTTCTATTGGTATTCTGTGGAAATGAGATTGCTACCCTGACAAATTTGAATAAGTCAACCTTGAAAGAATAAAAAAGAGAAGAAACAGATATATAGAGCAACTACTCTGTGTGAGGAATTTCACAGATCTTTTACATTTACTTTTTTATTTAATCTTCATAAAAATGTCCTCCACATCTCTGCACTAGGAGATGCAGCTGTCTCCTGAGCCGGGTCTTAACCACTGACCAGGATGGCTTGTCTATAATTTGCCCATGAAATTGGTAGCTCAGGAGCAAGGTTCTCTTTTCCAACCCTTGAGGGAAACTTGAGGGGAAAATGTGATATTAAACAGCTACTGCTAAGATCTAAGGTGTTTTTTATAGTACTGTGACTCTCCTGCTCAGCAGTCACACAAGCCAGCCAACTTCCACTGGCTCATTTCAATAGTGTGTGTGTGTGTGTGTGTGTGCATGTGTGTGTCCTTTCCTAGCTTAGTGATTTCATTTAGCTGCTATGCTGATTGAAGACATTGCAGGTGGTCATACTCACCCATGTGTTCATGTAGAGAGTTTTTCTCCTCCCAAATGTCACTGGGCCCATTTTGGCTTTGACCTTGGAAATAGAGTTCTCTCTCCTATTTATCTGTACTTTGCTAAAGGGGAAAAGCTTCAAACCATCTTATGTTGCACATCATTAAAAAATATAGCTAGAACAGACACTCATTAAAGTTTGATATCCTTGTACTCACTTTAATTAGTTTTAATTAGTCCCTCCATGTAGACAAATACTTCAGACAGGAAAATGGATATTTTAATATGAGCAAAGATGCTTTCTAAAGACTCAGCAGTCTCTATCTTTCCATGGAAGAGTTGGTCATTATAATCATTCAGAGTGTTTATTTAAAGTAGACTATAGAATTTTAAGACAGTGTTCACAGAAAACATTCATTAATTGCAAATGTTGCTTTTATTTTTTCTTCAAAACACACATGCTTCCACGCAGGTGTGCACACACACACATTCCAGAAAGTAAAACTTTTTGAGTTTCTCACTGTCATTTGGCTCTTAAATCACTGTCAACAAATCACGTCAAACTTTTCTACTGAAGAGAAAGCAGAAATGTCACCATCTGGCAGGACACCTGCATGTGCAGATAGGACACACATTATTCACTTTTATAAGAATTTTGTGTCATCAGAATGAGTCACGTTTGGGGTCGTTCTTTTTTTCTAAAGCCTTTATTCTGACTCAGAATGAACCTCACTCTGTGGTTAACTGTTAAGGCAGAGCAAGCTTTATTATACAAATTGAAAAATTAAACAGTTATGAGAGCAATAACAAAATTTCCCATTTCTTATTAGTTTTTTCAAGTGTGGAAGGACCTCAAGTCCTTTCACAGTTCAACTGGAAATGTCTCTGCTATCTTTATTAGAAGCATCTACAACTATGCACATGCATTTCCTCAGATTGCCTTAAAAATGTACATTCTGCTCACATGGAATGAAGAAGAATACACGTGTGATTTTATTTTTCTAGACATGCACAACATTTAAGATTGTGTGCTCAAATATGTCTACAAAATTTTAAGAGGATGACATTTTGTACAACTTGCTACACTTTTATTCTCATTTTGGCTATTATATATGCTCTAATAGATTATTTAAACTGCCTATTCTAACTACTTATATTGCTAGCATTATTATATTTATATCTGATTGAAAAATACGTAACATTTTCTCAATAATCTAACTAGTTATTTATTTCAGTCAAGAAACTTTGACTTATATTTATGCTACTAATTTCAATTTGCTTTAGGAAGCAAAAATAGCTGGGGGAAATGAAATCAGAATAGAAATGTCACACTTAGAGCTGTTTTCAGCCATCTAAAACTAAGTCTGTATGTAATAAGTAATAGAATTAATAACAAGGCACTCTAATCTAACAGGGTAGCATAATGCTAGATTAAACAATAACTCTATAAAATGCATGCAGTGGAGGCTTTAAATGTTATTGTCTTGTGTTTATCATGCTTAGCAATGGTAATTTATATTACATTAGTGGAAATCTAATGAAGTAAATTGGTAGTAGGACATATGCTCTGTGAGATTTGTGAACACAGGGAGAGGCTGGGAAGATCCAATATCCTTAGAGCTATAATATTAAATGAGCCAAGAATCTAGTTATGGTTGAATTATGGCAGATGCTGTGGCTGTTCCACCCATATATATCCCCTCACCGTGTCCATGTATGTCAGCCTGAATTCCAACAACTAGTATCTGCATTTCCATTGGAAGTTTTCCCTCAGGTTACTGGAATCTGTTACACCTAAATAAAGATCCCTTTGAGGGAAGCTCTGAAGCAATGAATACAGTGTGGGGCTGCCCCCTGGTAAAGTACATAGTAACAGAGTCTCCCACAGTTTTTCTGTAGGATTAAGCTTCTGTTTAATCCTTGATTTTACCCATTATTGTCTCTCTCTTTCTATTCTCCATTGGTGTCTCTGCACCTTCTGAATAATCTACACTGAGATCTCATTTCTGGGTGGAGTGAAGGGTCTTGCCACACAGGGTAGGACAAAGAATCCAATAACATAGGAATCCTTTGCTAAGAATGGATCTAGGAAATTTATTTCCTGTTATTCCATAGGATCTGAAATGCTCTTCTTGGTAATGTCTATATGATGAAGAAAACTACAAAAAGAGGAAATTGGGGTTATGAAGTAATGCCAACTTGAGACAACATGAGAAGCAAGGAGTTGGGATTGTGTTGAAGAGATTTTAAATAAAGAACAAGCATCTTTCTGATGATTAGTGACCTTGAGCATATTTTTATGTGTGTCTTGGCCTTCCATATGTTCACTGTGAAAAAGTGTCTATTTAGGTCCTTAGCCTATTTTTAAATTGGATTATTTGTCTTCCCTTTGTTAAATTGTATGAACTCTTTATATATTTTGGATATTAACCCGTTATCAAATGTATTGTTGGCAAATATGTTCTCCCTTTCAGTGGGCTCCCTTTCATTTTGTTGCTGGTTTCTTTTGCTGTGTAGAAACCTTTTATTTTGATGTAGCCCCATTTGTTTATTTTCTCCTTTGTTTTCCTTGCTCTAGGAAATCTATTGGCAAACATTGCTATGAGAGATGTCTGAGATTTTTCTGCCAATGGTTTCTTCTAAGATTTTTATGTTTTTATGACTTACATTTAAGTCTTTTATACATTTTGAGATTATTCTTGTGTATGGTGTAAGACAAGTTGATGGTCTAGTTTCATTTTCAACTTTCCCAACTCCATTTATTGAAGAGACTATCTACACTATTGTATGTTCTTGCCTCCTTTGTCAAATATTAATTGGGCATAATGGCTCAATTTGAAAAGGAAAATAGAGGAGAAGGCAGATAATCCTAAAATGAGAAAAATAAAAATGTTGAGAAAGCAGGAGAGATAAAAACGATTTGAGTAATGAAGAAGAAAAAATGAGTAGGAAAAGTGATGAGGAAAATTAGATATATGAACAAAAAAAAAAAACATAGACTAAAAACTAATCAATAAAGCAGATAGATAAAGAGGTACACTTAAACAGGCAAAAAAAAAAAGAAGCAAAGAATAAAAAGTAAAGAGCAGTAAAAAGAAGAATAAAGAGAAAAGAAAAAAGGGAGAGGAAATAAAAGGTGAAGTGGCATTTGTTTCAGCTGAGTCTGGTGCCCCATGAGAGCTGGCTTTGGATCCCACTCTTTGTTTTGTCTGCCAGTTCTTGGCTTCCTGTAAGATACTTAGTGGTTAACCACTGTCAGGCACTGTCCTTGGTTTGATGCTCTGAGTGATCCACTCAACCATCGTTTCGGTCTCTCTTCACAGCACTTGGCTCCAAGCAGAAGGGGCAAATCCACCCTCTAAAGTAGGCTGGTTACCAGCATGGGGCTCATGGCTGCTCAGCAAACTTCCTCTGGTTCCCCGGGCTTTGCCTCTTCTGGCCTTTGCTGCTAGCCAGCTGTCAGTCTTAATCATTCAAAAGTCTGTTTCTGAAAGAGCTTCCGGTGGAGGAGATGCTGTTGAGCTTTTCAGAGAATAAAATTTCCCTTTCTCAGAGCTACTCCTCTTCAAGTGGCCCAGAACATTACTCAGCCTTCAGCTTGACAGAGATCTTTGGTATGGAGACCAACGGTATTGGCTGGAAACCTAGTTTTTATCAGGTCTCCTGTCAGAAAAACGACTGGTCTGGTTCCCAGGATAATGGGGTGGATTGTTCCTCCCTCAGTCCCGTCACTGAGGACTCCTTGAGACTGTTCAAACCTTTAAGCTTGACTTCTACTTTCATTTCCTCTGAAAAGATCAAAATGCAGGGTGTGGTATGCAGGTGGGTAAGGCTGTACCATCTGGGGTGGGGTTTTTTGTGTGTGTGTCTTTTCTATTCTTCACCTGCCCTGTGGCTACTGGGAACTGCTAGCTCCTCTCAGGAAAAATGGGCATTTGGGTTTGGGGGGGAGGGGGTTATGACCAAATGCTCCTGGCTTCTGTTTTTCCAAGTCTCTCCACAATGCTTCCCATCTCAGCCTCTTCTTAGGCATCAAAGTCCATGCCTCTCTCCCTGCACCAAAGCCTCCGTTGAGTAGCTGCAAAGGAAAACTCCTGTGCTTCAGAGAAATTTTAAAAAAATAAAATAAAACAAACAAAAAAATGAAATGCAACTGTGGCTTTCTCTCTGACCACCTGTAGTCTGTGGCTCTAGACTCTGTGGTGGCCAGCAGCCCTTGTCACTTTTCACAGCTGGATGTTACATGGACCATGGGTCTTGGCTCTGTCTGAACCCAACCTGAGTTTTGGGCCTCTATTTTCTGAGGGAACAGATCCTCCCATAGCCCAGAGCCCAGTGCTCCCTCCTCACTCTCTGCCTCCACCAGCCTGTCACCCCTGGAAGCTGGGTCAGCTCCTCTCATGACTTCACCCTTCCTATCAGTTTCCAGGTGTTCTCTGTCCTTCCTTGATCTATGTCCTCTTCAGCTGAACTTCAGTGGGTGATTCCAGATGAATGTTCTCCAATTTAGTTGTATTTCCCGTCTGGCCCTGGGACAAGATTCACATCGGTTCTACCTGTTAGGGCACCATTTTCCCCCTTCTCTTGGAGTGTAAATGCCCAGACCCCACCCCAATATGAGATCATTCTGAATAGCCAATTCAGCTTCAGAAATCACAGTGAGGTGAACTAAATGTTTATTGAGAATATATTGCAGTCCAGTGCTTCTGCCCAACCTGCCTCCATCAACCACTGGTAGATGATGACTCTGACAATATTCTTTAATACATTTTATTTATGATGATTTTCATCTCAGAGTTGGCTTGCCAGAGAACCCGATCTGAAGGAGATGAAAAGAAAAAAGTGAGAAGAAGCTCTAAAATAAGTAACTAACAAGTCTACCGATTCTAATTTAATCCTCAAAATAATTCTATGCTACTCATGTCACTCCTTTTAGAAATAAGGACATGGAGAAGCATAGAAGTTGAAAAAAATGTGCCCAATATCACATAGCACAAATCTGTGTCATGTTTCACTCCAACATCATATTTCTTCCATTGTCACATTAATCTTATATTTTTTAAAGACAATAATTTTAACTATTAAGAATAAATATTTTTGCTGGTTAAGTTATTTGAATCATTTTGGATTTTTTTATGTTTTGGGATTAAATAACTTATAAAATTTAAGTGAAGAAGTATTTATCTGGTGCTTATATTGATCTATTATCATTTTGTGTTGTTGTGCAATCAATCTTAGCTCTATAACTGTATTATTGCGATTCTTTATTAAGCCATGATAAATCTTCATAACCTTAAGTTGATTGACTAACATTCTTTATTTTCTTTGCTATTAAACCTTGCCTCAGAATCACCTGTTACTTCTCATTGTAATTTTGGAAAGCATAATGACAAGTGCTGAAATGTAATCAATATCCTGATAACTGCAGAATACACCTTTTTATTTTCTCTGAGCATCCCTTCAGAGATCCCAGAAACCATAGAGGCTACTTTTTTAAAACCTCTGTGCTTTAGATTGGCCATTGTTGCTCAATGATTGAGTGTCAAGCCAGAAACCAAGAGGCCAATAGTTTGATTCCCAGTCAGGGCACATGCCCAGGTTGCAAGCTCGATCTCCAATAGAAGAAGTGCAGGAGGCAGCTGATTGATGAAGTTTCTCATTGATGCTTCTATCTCTCTATCCCTCTCCCTTTCTCTCAAAACATCAATAAAAACATATTTTTAAAACCCCTGTGCTCTAATGTTGCAAATTAACATTAGGGGAGATGAGATGTGTATTCCTTAGAATCAAAGTTAAATTTTTCTATTATTTTGTATTTTTATTGCTAGCTTATTTTGTTTTGATCCAGTGAACATCAATTGCTACTTTTCTGCATTATGTATTTGGCACTTTAGTATTGAGGCAGGTCAATTTATTGCATGGAAGCATCTTGCGATAAACTCACTAAAACATGTATCGTTCGACAGTGAGGGGGATTGGTAAGCAGGCCCATCTAGAAATTACAAGATTGTTATGCAATTGGGACAAGTTAAAAAATCTTTTCTGGGTTTCAGATTATTCAACTACAGAAAAGGAGATTTGAACATGATATTTAAATAGCAAATTTTTTTATTTGCCCCATCACCAATATGAAGCACCTACTATGTGTCTGAAGGTTTTTGGATGAATAAGCTAGCTGTGCTCCGGGAGATCACATTATAACAGAAAATTACTTGAATCTTTTGGTGACTCTCTTTAATTTCTGCTTTCCAATCTGAAGCACTTCTACATTTCCTCAAATAATTCACAATACATTAAAGATAATCAACCTGGTCTTGTTATTGGAAATTGAAGCAGAGTACATAAAACCCATTGTTCACTAATTGCCATGTGGTATTTCTCCTTCCACTCTTCAACTGCCTTACCTGCCTAGCTCTACTCTCTAAACTTCTATGCAGCCATCCTACAATACAAGGCCCTTTGTTGATCCTACATGCCATAGTCCTTATTCTTTGATTAAATAATTCACAAAGTTACAACATACCATTGAAAACTAACTGACCATAGCCACATATTCATCCTCCAACATAAGCTTTGGTAGTCTTGGTTCAAGATGAAAGAGGAAGTTAAGCACTCTTTGTAATTTAGAGTCACAAGAGCATTATGTGCCTATATTCTAGGAACAGTGGTGGCAACCATTTTATTTATCCGCTGATCTAATGTTTATTGATGTTCACTAAATCCAGGACTGGTGCCACATCTTTGTGGTGGTGAATGAGTAAGAATTATTTTTCTCATGGTTGATTGGGCAACCATGGGTTGACTCTTTTAATGTCTCTGGATTTTCAAGCAATGAAGAACTAATCAAATAAACTAAAATGCAGTTTTTAATGATTTAATTCTAATGTCACATATATATAGTAAAGCCATGAGTCTATATACACCTTTTCACATTCACATAGAATATTTTGAACACACAACTTTTTTAACCTCTTCAAAAAATTAACTGTAGGATGAAGGTCTAACTCTAAATTTAATCCAGTGTTCTTCAATTTTGCCACATTCACACATCTAAAAGTGTAATTATACCTTAATCAAAATGTTACTCCTGTCAAGACTACAAATAGCTAATTAACCCCTCTCACTCCCCCCCCCCAAAAAAAGGAAAGGGAACAAATATGGATTGCTAAAACATAAGTTTTTAACTCTTAGAAAAGTCATGAATTTTCCATGTAAAATGGACTAAGTTATCACACCTGATTTTTGGAAGTAGACATCCTTTTTCTTTCTCTTCCTGCTAATTACAATAAAACACCTTGAAAATTCAACTACAAACAGCGTTAGAATAATTGGAAAGGTGGAAAAAGTAGCCAGACCATATAGTAACCTTAGCATCCAAGGAAGAAACACAAAGGTAAGTGCTTTTGTGTTTGTTTTTCACTTTACTTTTTAAATCCTCACCTGAGGATATGTTTTGTTTTAATTATTTATATTTAGAGAGAGAGGGAAGGAGAGAGAGAAACATGGATGTGAGAAATATTGATTGGTTGCCTCCTGCGCTTGCCCAGAGCA
>PVJC01029003.1:0-22185 GCA_004026665.1 Murina feae | reverse complement strand
TACAAGGGGGCACCCATATGACTGTCAGCTGATTTCTCAACAGAAACTTTGCAGGCCAGAAGGGAGTGGCAAGAAATATTCAAAGTGATGAATAGCAAGAACCTACAGCCAAAACTACTTTACCCAGCAAAGCTATCATTCAGAATTGAAGGTCGGATAAAGAGCTTCACAGACAAGAAAAAGCTAAAAGAGTTCATCAGTACCCAACCAGTATTATATGAAATGCTGAAAGGTATCCTTTGAGAAGAGGAAATAGAAAAAGGAAAGTAAAAATTATGAACAACAAATACATATCTATCAACAAGTGAATCTAAGAATCAAGTGAATAAAAAATCTGATGAACAGAATAAACTGGAGAATAGAATTAGAGGCATAGAAAGGGAGTGGACTGACAATTTTGGGGGGTTAAGGGTGTTGGGGGTGCATGAAGAGAATGGACAATAATCGTACACCTATGGATGAGGACAGTGTGGGGGGCAAGGACAGAAGGTGGGGTGGGAACTGGGAGGAGGGGAGCTATGGGGGAAAAAGAGGAACAACTGTAATAATCCGAACAATAAAGATAAATTTAAAAAAAAATAAACTTAAAAAAAAAAAGAAACACAGCAACTTTGGTAGAACTGAGTGAATTTGAATTGAAGCTGTTATGTCAATAATTTCTCCCTCCTTATATTCCATTAGGACCCCTATGACGTAAATTATATTTAAGTGGTTATTCAACAAGGTCTATTGTGTATCCTGAACATCCCTCTAAGTCTCTAAGGCTTCTATAATCAACTACACTAGACCAATGCAGTGTGAGAAATAAGCAGTCATGGTCATATATTTATGAAGTTGGCTCCTTACATGTCTACCTCCAAAAAGGAAAATAAGCCCAATTATTAGACCCTCTGAGGCAACACTCACATTAGGATTAAAAAGCATAAGGTGTGCTTTACTGAATGGCTAGCACATAGGAACAGTTTTTGAACACGACTTCTCTGGCCTATGTCCTGGTTAGTGACTCGCATAATGACAAACCTTGTAGGGGCAACCGTTTGAGTAATGCCTTTCCATTCACTGATCTGCCCTATCATTTCGGGCCAGTGGCAGGCACAACAACCATCCTGGCCACAAGCTTCTTCCTGAAACCAATGAATGATTGATCTGTTTTGTTTACTTCTACTTGTCTCTCTCACCTCCCACTCCAAACTATGGTTATTTGATTAAAGCCAAACCAAAAAGTGAAAAATACCTGGGAGGCCCAAGCATGCAAAAGATAACCAGATAGCAATAAGGAGAAGAAAGGTGTTTTTGGTCTTCATCAAAGTTTACCATCTTTTTTATCAAGAAACAATAAAAGGCCCTCATCACATAGCAATGTAAACTGAATCTTAACCAGGAGACATGTGGAAAAGTCCGGAATAGGAAGAAAATGACAAGAAACAAGGGCAGCATGAGGCTTACTAAGGAGTAAGGATGTGTTCACCTGAAGAACAAGCTTTCGTGACACACAGCAGGTATCCCCCACGGAACAGAAGGGTAAAAATAGCCAACCAGCTCTGTTTGCTCATTAAGTCACACTTCCATCATAATTTAAGTCTCTGAGGATCTCTGACCAAGAAATTCCCCAACAATAGAAGCAGACATTGTGATCTTTGCTAAGCAATTGCAGCAGAACCAGGGTCCCAAAGCCTATCACTCTGAGGGAAACAGAAATTTGTAAGTAGAGGACCCCACCTGAATGCAAATTCCCAATGTGATGTAGCCCGAAACCAACAGCAATCACACCCTGTGCAAAGGATGACCCAAGGGATTAACAGGTTGCTACAATAATACTCTAAGCAACTGGGAGACAGGCTCAAATGAAATCCCAGGAGTTGGTTGGGTCAGGTAGGTGAAATCTCAAATGCCTACCAGAGTAATGATGAATGATCACTGATCAGTGTCTAACTACTAGTTGTTGTTTTTTTGTTTGTTTTTGCTTTTTGTCTTAATTTTAGAAGCAGACTCCTCAGATCTATAATACAATCAAAACCCACTGAGGCAATTCTGACCCACAGACATGGACACTTTGAGGACCTGCCTCCATGTGCTGTGATTGTCCACAGGCCTCAGAAGGAGGCACATCCATCCGTCCAGACCAAGCTGTTGATGGGCATTCAATCCTCCAAGCCTTCCAAAGGTCAGAGTCAAAGCAGGTGTACTTACGCAGGGCATGCCACTCATCCTGGCGGATGGTCTTCGTGATGTTGAAAGTGAGGTTCCTTGGGATGGTGGCTGAGGAGTAGTGGTATTTGATGTATGTGCATCGCTCAATTTCTCCTGGAAAAGGTAAGACAGGAAACCAAATGTTAATGAGGCAGCAATCATTTTGGGGGCAGTTTCCGGGATCCATTTTTCTGCGGGGAAAGGGACTGGTTTTATATTGACCCTAGTGACACCTACTCTTTATGCAAGGCAGTAATTTTGACTCCAAAAGAATAAGAGAGAAGAACTAAAATCAGACACCAATCAACTTAAATAGAAAAACATATCTCTAGCATCATTTGGAGATGGGAGGGGCCACAGTTTAGGCTGATGGCTTGCTAAGAAGGTGGTACCCACGTTTGTTTAATCTTAAGAAAATCAACTTTCAAGTCAAGGCATCCAAAGACATTATTGGTATGCACCCCTGGGCCAACAGAGAGCAGGCTTCGACCTTAATGATGTTATTTGTTAGAGTGGCCACTTACCTTTTCTCTATCCCATCCCCCAACCTTACCTGTGAACACAAAGCACTCAGATCAATCCCTATCTCCTTGAATGGGTCTCTTCTCAGGTTTCCTGGACAAAATTAAAGCCCCTTAACACAATCAACAACTCAATGACTGGTCCAACTTCTACTGATTTGTTTTTATTGATCAATGCATGCTTGGTTAGTCAAATTATCAAAAATTTTCTGAGATTTCACATCAGAGGCTCTCAAGGTATGGTTCTGGGACTGCAGCATCAGCATCCTCTGATTATTGGCTAGAAATGCAATTTCCCAGGCCTGACCCTAGACCTACTGAATAAGAAACACTGAGGTCAAGACTGCAATCTCAATTTTAATAAGCCTTCCAGGTGATTCTGTTATACACTTAAGTTTGAGAACCCCTGCCTTGGAGAAGGTAATAGGATTGCCAGTGTATTAATTCAGAAATCCACCATGTTTGCAAATTCCAACAGGAAGGCGTGATTAGGAGTTCTTCCCTTAACACTCTTAGGCCCTTCAGGCATTCCCATGGACATTTGCTTATTTGAGGGATACTAAAACTCAATGTCAGGGCATTATAAAGAATCAGGAAAGGAATGATTTTTAAAGGTTATGGGTTTTAAAATTTGGTTTTGCACCTGAATAGATTTTTATGGTAATCCATTTTGCACCCCACTGATTTTCTATTTATAAGTGGTGGCACCTGATTGAATTGTTTGACCCCTGGTTCACTGTCAGCAGGGAAACCTGGCAATTGGAGAAGTACAATAATTTAGACAGTGCCTCTCATGAAACCAATGCCTTACTGTAAATCATTCCTGGACAGCTGCCCAACTGCCAGTTATTGGCAGTTACTATCCAATGGGACAGACGCTATCCAAAGAAGCGAAGTTGGGCAAAATGCTATGCACTCTTTTCCTTTTGTCTTTGATTTGTCAAATCCTCTGCCTCTGTCCCCTTAGCCTACAGCATCCTGAAGTCTCTCACATGCTCCCAGAATTCTCCTTGACACATCACCACCTTGTCTTCATTCTTCCCTAACTTGCTACTTCTGGAACAAAGTAGGCTACCAGATGGGTCTCTACTTCCTCAATTCACATTCATAACTCAAACCTACACACTCCAGTTTTCATTATAACACAACCTCCCATCTGGTCTATGACATGCTAGATCCCAAAGTCATCCCACCACCTCCTCTCCAGTGGTGCCCCTCCTCCCCAATATCCAACTGGCCCCTGAATTCTGCCATCTCTACCTCAGAAACGTCCCTGGATCCAGCCTCTCTTCTCTGCCCCCACTCCTCTCTGTAGTGGTTGTATGAATAAGGACTGATGTCAATAGACAACTCTGATTACTGAGACTTACTAGGTAGGAGAGCCATGCTAAGTGCTTTGTAGACCTGTAGTTCCCACCTTGACTTATATCATGGTGCCCATGGAGAAGTGTGTGAGGACCTGGGATAAGCAGAAGCGCTGCCGGGACCTGCCCAGCCTCCCTGGAGGCTGAAGGAATCAACATCCACACACTGTAACCCATTCATGTCCTGTACTTATTCCACCAGCAAGAACGCTGTCATGAACACTGTCCTACCTACTCCTCATACAACCCAGTGAAGGAGGTGTTGTTATGAACATCCCCCTATTTCACAAATAAGGACATGGAGGCTCAAGAATATTGAGTGACTTGCTCAAGGAAATAGCAGCTCAAGGTTGAGAAACCAGAACTGACTGAGTCTCCCCAACCTGGCCACTCTCCACATTGCTGCTTGGAGTGTCTTCCAGAAAGGAAAACGTAGTCCTGTTTACCCCACAGTACCCCACCTTCCTCAGGAAGCCCCAGCCCTACTCCAGGTCCCCTTCGGCCCAGTCATCACACACCCTGGGCTCCAGCCAGGTGCCCCTTCCTACCTTGACCCGACTGTGCCCTACCTGTTCAGGACACCACACCTACTCTCCTCCCTGCCTTTCTTCACATGATGCACATCTACTTGTCCTCAGAGGAGGACTAAATGGCAGCTCCTAGCAAAGCCTTCCTTGTGCCCACAACGCCCAGCAGTAGGCATCACTGGCCCCACCCCCTCCTCCTCGGGTTCCTGTCCTGCCCAGCAAGCACACCAATGAGCTGTAATTTATCCATTTATACGCCTCACTCCCCTACTAGATTATGAGTTTCTCAAGGGCAGGGACTTGTCTATCCATTCATCTTTATCTCCCTACTTCCTAGCACAGGGTGAGCACCAATAACATGTGCTTTGAAGAAAGAAATGACTAATATGAGGTGCCCTTTATAATACCACAGTGGGCAAGGGATGCAACAGCTTCTATTATATACAAGGATTGAAATAATTGAGGCAAATTCAAACGTAATGAGTAACAGGGCATGATTGCTGCAGAACTCTGTGTGTCAACAGCGACACTCCTTCCCTGTGCGGAGAGTGTACAGAGAGGCTTATCAGATACAGTGAGATGGAAAAAATGGCAAATGCATACAGGGGCCTCTCCCTGCACCTGGAAATGTCATCCAGGGGGCAAATAGGACAGTGAAAAGAAAAAAAAGGAAGAAAAGAAACAGGAAAGATAATAAAAGGATAGAGGATTTTTACAAGAATACCATTAGCAACTGCCTTGGCCGAGGACTATGGTTGAGCAGGTTATGCCCTGACAAGAACACCTCTGAGGGTACCTGAATGCTGAAATCCAGCCACTGCCCCACTCACCATGCGTGTCCCCTGCAGAGATAGAGGAGCATTGCCCCTGCCAGAGGGACTGCCTCAGTCTAACCTGCACAAGGGTGTCATAAGAGCTAGCAGCTGCCCTGCACGCAACAATTTCAAGATCAAGCAAAATACTCCCAGACAAAATCCCACTGGTTATAGCCAGATTGGCGCCCACCACTAATGTCTCAGAAAAAGTACCTGATTTGGGGCTAAACTCAGGTTATCTCAGTGTCAAACAACTCAACAAATAACCATGGGTTCCAGGTGGCCTGCAGTCACCTCCCTTAGCTCCAATCCCCCCACACACACCCTTACTCCCCCACTCCTCCCCCCAGTGCACTAGGGAGGAGCAAGGAGCTGGTGACAGACACCTCAGGTGGCCGGCCAGGGAGCCTGGTGGAGCCTCTGCCACAGCTGTGGCCCCATTGGAGGCCTCACTGTTTCTTTGTCTCAGGGACACGAGCATCCTGCCTCAACAGCAATTAGGTTTGAAAGACTCAAATATTGCCTAAAAAGAGAGGCAAAATATTTATCCATGTGTCTGCGGGTCCTGTCAGTGTGCTGGGCTTTTGTAAACACAAGCACCATCTGGGCACCAAATTCGTGTGCCCAGAATGCGGGCTTCCCAATGCAAACAGGTTTTCCTGCCACAAATGGTGCAGAGGGGCCACCTGGAAGGCAGTGGCGATGCCCAGGGCCTTACCTGGGAAGATCAAGCCTGTCTTCCAGACTCCTGCATCCCAGTCAGAGACGGAGCCTCCCCTCAGGAAGCCTCAGCTAGGAGATGGGAGGCACTTTACACCTTCAACCTTCTGAGCTGGTGACCCTCTTGCATGTCAGGGTCCTAGACAGACAGGATACCCAGATGGGGAATGGAGGAGTTTCAAAAAGGGACAATTTACAAAGCTGAGTAGAGGGTGTAAAGAGAGCCGCAGAGGGTGGTGCAGGGACCTGGTGCTGGCAACAGAAGTCAGCATAACCCAAAGGCCCTGAGAGGGAGCTGTCGCCTGACATGGAGAGGGTGGCTGTATGGAGAGGTGACGCAGCCTTTGGCAGAAAGTCACAGCCAACCTGTGGTGAGGGGGCAGAGTATAAACACCCAACCTCTCCCGCTTCCTCCGTCATCTCCTGCCTGTTCTCCCCAATAGCCGAACCCAACTGGAAGCTAGAAGGCAGGCCAGTCTTCGGGAGCAGAGAGGAGGTACAAGGCAGGGACTGGATCCAAGGGGCAGATACAGGCTCCCTCCCTCTGAGGCTAGAAGAACAAGAGCACAGGTGTACCCGGGACAGATGATGACACAGAGGCGGGGAGGGGACTGGCAGAGAGGATGCACACACATTGAAGTCTGGATCTGACCACACCTTACAATCATACCAGCAAGTGGTTTTCCTCTCATGTGTATCCTGAGTGCTTAGGGAAGGAGTCTATTACTCAAAGAGTCATAGCAGGAGTCTTCTTAGGCGGAGTGATTTCAGAGGCAGCGCTGGGACCCACCCCCACTCCATCAAAAATTATTTTCCTTGAGCAGGTGCCATAGTACTTTCAATTCTTCCATTAGAGTCATTCCTTTGGGTCAGATATTGTTCTCTTAAGCACCCATTTTTAAAGCTCTTTTAAATAAGTCTGAAGGAGTAACATGAGTCACTAATGCTTAGATGTGAATGGGCTTCCACAGTCCACTCCCTGCAGACCAGAAGGACCCTAAGCAGCAGAGAAAGGAAATGCTGAGAAAGGCATGAAGGACCCATGGCAGCTCCTGAAGAGGTAGGGGGTGGGGAGGTAAGCTCCAAAGACAAACCCACAACTTCAAAACTGTTCCCAGTATTGGCCAGAGTGGGCCTGAGAGAATCAGAAATGGAACTCCCTCACCCCCTCACTTTAAAAGTGGAGTGATTGGTGCAGACAGTAAGGAAAACAGTATGGAGATTCCTTAAAATATTAAAGCTAGAATGACCACATAATCCAGCAATTCCACTTCTGAGTATTTAGCCAAAGGAAATAAAATCACTATTTTAAAGGGATATCTGCACCCCCATGTTCATTGCCACATTATTCACAGCCAAGACATGGAAACAACCTACGTGCCCATCGACAGATAAATGTGTAACGAATATGTATATATGAGAACCATATACACAATAAAATATTTTTCAACTGTAAAAAAAAAAAAATCTTGCCACTTGCAACAATATGGATGGACCTTGAAGGCACTGTGCTAAGTGAAATAAGTCAGACAAAGACATACCATATAACCTCACTTAATGTGGAATCTTAAAAGAACAAACTTATAGATATGTGGGGGAAGCATGGGACTTGGCTGGAAGGTCTATAATGAGGCTTTTCCAAAAGGGCGGGGGCCTCTGGGGAGACCTTGCCAAAGGTGGCAGCCCCTACCTTGACTTTTCCAAACAAGTCTGAGCCCCAGGTGTTTTGCTGGAATCTCTATGTTTAGTCTTTAAGACCTGACCTTGTAGAAGCATGTGCTTCCTCAAGGATACTTACCCTGCTGATTGTGTCTAAAGGATAATTTCAGTTCAAGCTATTGTTACAATAAAAGCCTAAGAAGGCAGGCAATCGGGGCTGTTTTGGCTCCTTATGCCAACCAGCCCCTTAGTCTTCTCTTTTACAGAAACATGTTTCAGAGTGATCCATTCATCCATTGCTCAGGATCTGCTAGTCAGTCCTGGTATTGATACAAACAACAGATTTGGGGTTGCCAGAGACAGGGCAATGGGGGGTAGGTGGGGAGGGAGTGGGCAAATATGGTCAAAAGATACAAATTCTGAGTTATATGATAAATAATTTCTGGATATGTAATATGCAGCATGGTAACTGCAGTTAACAATACTGCATTGTATATTTGAAAGCTGCTAGAAGAGAATTTCTTAAAAGTTCTCATCCCAAGGAGATAACTGTAACTATGTGAGGTGATGCATGTTACCTAGACTTATTGAGGTGACCATTTTGCAATATATACATTCTAGAGGCCTGATGCACAAAATTCGTGCACTCAGGGTGGGGGGTGTCCCTCAGCCTGGATTGCGAGAGGGCACAGGCCAAGCTGAGGGACCCCACCAGTGCATGATTGTGGCTGGGGAGGATGGGAGGTTGGCCAGCCAGGGAAGGACCACGGGAGGGCTCTAGGGCCTCTCTGGCCAATCTCACTCAGTCCTGATCAGCCAGACCCCAGCAGCAAGCTAACCTACCAGTCACAGTGTCTACCCTCTGGTGGTGAGTGCATCATAGAGAGCAGTTGAGTGGCATTAGTGTATCATTAGCATATCACGCTTTGATTGGTTGAATGGCCAACTGGACCACTGGACACTTAGCATATTAGGCTTTTATTATATAGGATAGCAAATCAACACATAATACACATAAAACTTATACAATGTTATGCCAATTATATCTTAATAAGACTAAAAAAAAGTGGAATGACCCTGGTTATGTGATGGTCAAATGTATTTAAGAAAAGCTGGGCTAGACAACATTTAAATGGTTTACTTGTTGTAGGACTTTAATAGTTTTAAAGTACATTGTGACACCCCCAGAGGGACAGGTCTGGCACACAGACTTTCCCAGATGCCTCCAACCCTAAATCTGTTTTATCCAAAGAGCAGTTTCTACTGCTAGAGTGTGAGTCCACCAAGTCTCTTGTTTACATTTCTATCCCAAGGGCCAGGCAAGCCATTGGCACACAGCAAGCCCTCAGTATATATTTGGATGAATGAAGAATGAATATCAGGGCCTGTTACTTGATCAGTGATCTACAAGGTAAATGAAGCTATTGGTTCTGAGCACTTGCTGGTGGGAAGCCATGTCTGGGCGTGACCAGCAGAGCTACCCAGGGTGGAACACCCATCCGGGCCCTTGCACAAGGCCTTGAAATAAGTCAGGGTCTCTGTGGACAGAACCAGAGCAGTGGCCCTTGGGGCCCTGGGTGTTCCTCGACTCCAGCCACAGTGGTGCTTCCCGACAAGGTGACAGCTCCCAGGTCAAGCACCCAGCACCCCATGTGGCACACTTCACAAGTCCACTTGGCTCAGGAGCACAGGAGAGTCACCGCTCAGGAGGGCTGCCCTCCGTGATGGGGCGAGAGGCACCTGTCCTCTGGAAGGGTAACTGTGGGCACACTCAGCACAGCTGCTTAGAGAATGGCCTCTGGGATCCAAACTGAAGCTCACGTGCACACGTCACTAGTTTCTCCTCCCATTTCCTGAAAGCCCCCAAGTCCTTGTCTTGGGGGAGAGGGCAAACAAAGAAGGACCCCCTAATGGAGAGCAGTGCATGTGGTTTCCATGTTTGAAAACAGTGTGGATGGCAGTAAGTAAAAGGGATTGGTTCCACTTAATACTGACGCCACTTTGAAGGGTGACATGGGCTCCCAGAGCTGAGCTCCCCCCTTTCTTTCTCAGCTCCCCCACACCCCCCTGTTCTTCTCTTCTGTGGGGATCCGAGTGTCCTAGAGACACAGGGATGGACCACTGATCACCTCTGAGAGTCTGCGTGTTTCCTTCATCTCAGAGTTCCTTCTTCAAAAACAAACAAAACAAAAAAATGCAATGCCTTCCATATGCCAGACGTTCATATTTTATCCTGCCACCCTCACAAAGTAAATATTAGAGAAATACTCCCTCTGACTGATGAAGAGGGAGAGCTTGGACAGATGAAGGTCCTCCCAGAGCTGCTCGGGAGCTAGAGGAAAGCCCGTGTCCCTGTGTGAGCACCGTGGTTTCTGACGCCGCGGTTGCAATGACTGGCTGCCTGGGTGAAGAGCTCCTGGAAACAGGACTGTTTTGCAGCCACAGTGCCTTGTACATGAAGGAGCTCTAGACGTCTAGTGATAAAGGAAAAAAGAAAGGGAGGAGGCGACGTCACTATGCCTACTGCTCCTCTTTTCACGGTGCCAATGGCAAAAGCTCAGAACGCCGAGGTCTGTCCCACTGACCTGCCTCAGCTGTGGCCACAGCGTTCACCACAGGGTCCGCCTGCATGGCCTCACTTTGATGACTGTCTTGCCCACTGGGCTGACAGTTCTTAGTCATCTTTCTAGCCTGAGGCCTTTGCTCTGTGCTTCATTCATGGACAGATTAAGTAGAAAGCAAAGAACATAGAAAAAATGTAACAACCTTTTTTTAAAAAGATGAAACCAATTAAAGCTTTAAGTTTTGGACTTTGTCTCCTCTGTAAAGGGCATTTTCTCAAAAGCAAAGAAACAAATTGAAATGACATCTTAGCAGAAACAGGAAGCAGGGAGACTTTCTTATACGGAACTGGGACAGGCACAGGTCAGACGTCTCAGTGTTATTACAGCTGAATTCTGTAGCTGGCCACAACGTGGAGCAGAGGGACACTGGCATTTAGGGAATTAAAGGTTTGACATTAGTAGCAAAACAGTGTCCCTGATGAAACAGGAAGGAAACCAGGAATGTTCCTGAGGTTCAAGGAGGGCCAATGGGGATTGGGGTTCCCACCCCTAACCTATGTCCCCAAGTAGAGCACGAAGGGGACAGGAGTCAGGAGGGCGAACTTTGGACAACCCACCAACCAGCAATGCTGACAAGGGCTCTTGCAATTTCAGATGCACCTCCCCATGCCTCCTTAGTGCCTCTGCTCCTCCCAGCTGCTCTAAGCCAAAGGATTTGCAAGGCTTAGCACTGCTGCAGGCCTGGCCAGAATGGATGTTTTCTTGTCTTCAGACTGAGCAAAACTGTTACCTATATTTTTATTTTTAATGCTTTCAAGTGCTTTCCATTCTGTCTGCTTTGTTTTTGGTGCTTGTGGCACTGGTATAGCCTTCTTAGTGTTATTCTGTATGCACTGCATAGACGAAATCCTAAATATTTAATTCGTTTCCATTCTACATTACAAAAATGTTTGTTATGATCAGTGCTCAGGCGCTCCTGATTCACACACATGGAATTTCATTCTCAAGCACCCTGCTCCCAAGTGCCAGCCCCTCACACACCCCACCAACACATTCCTGATCCCTCATCCCATCCTTCTGCTGGCTACTACTGTAACAGGGATTTGTGTAGTAATCATGTCTCTGTAGAAAAAGGTCTGCAATAGGGGAGCTTGTGCTTTCCATCTCTGTACACACAAGGGCCAAAGTGGTGCTATTGTTAAAATGACTATTAGCATGTGCTCAATGAATGCTTCCTAAGTGATTCTATGATACAGCATTATCTCATTTAAACCTAAAAATGAGGTCCTCTTATTATCCCCATTTCACAGATGAGGGCATCAAGGCTCAGAAGAGGTATCCATCCTGCCAAGAATGCACAGCTCTTATGTATCACATTACATGCTCACCTAACAAGCGAAGAAAAACTGGGGAAAATCAAGCTGTTCTCCAAGGTTTTCCATGGGGAACAAATAAAGCAAAACTTTTCCATTTGCTGGGATTTGCAGTGTCTAGACTTTGCTTCTCTTATCAGAGGAAGACAGAGCATTTGCTTCCAAGGCTCCCCTAATGAGCTGGAGAGACGGCAGCTCGAAGATGCACTGGAAGACAGCTTTAGAGTGTCTGCTCTCCTGTATCTTACCATCGAGCCTCTGCCACATCCTTGTCCCCACCTCAGGACAAGTCACTTACCAGGGGGCCCCTGAGGCAAATTACTCAACCTCTCCAAGCCTCATTTTCTCATCTGCAGTTATACCACCCACCTCATAAGACTGGTGAGGAATCAATGAGATAACCCATGAAAAACCTGCTCCCTAGTAAACATTCAGTAAGTGCTCGCATCATTTACCAGTTAGTCTCTGGGACACCATCTCGTGCCCGTATAACAGCCCATAAATATTTAAAGACAGCACTGTCGCCCTCTCATCCCAGTCTCTGCTTTCCTTCCGGGAACCTGGACACGTCAGGGTCTGCAACCACAGTCGTAAACACTCGGCACAGCCCTGGTCTTCCCCTCAGTGTTCTGTCTCTGTGTCGAAATCTCTCTGGTGCCACACGGACCAAAATCACTCCCTCCTACAGTCAGGCCAGGGCGAGACCTGCAGGACCCTGAGCTCCCAGGTCTGGGAGCCACAACTCTGTGGAAGCAGCTGGCTCCCTGTGCACTCATGGACAGCCATGTCCCAGGAGCTCAGGCGGAGGGGACAGTGACCACGTATTTTCCTCCAGGGAAGCTACTAGGCCACCACGTGCATGGTCAGCTGTCTTTTCTGGTTTCGTGGTTGTTTTTTTGTGTCTTGTTTTGTTGCCTCCTGCAGAATCTCCTATGTGTTCCAGCCCCTGAAGGAAGTTTTGGATTGTGATCCTGTCATTACAAATTGGCAATCAGTCCCATGCATTCCATCAGTGTGCCATCCCCATCCTCCAAGTCATGACTAAAACCCTCATCAGGGCAACACTGGGAGCAGAATGCTGCCTACACACACCACAAATTCCTTGTGACCAAACATCAAACCACTGAGAGAGACCTCTTCAGGTGGGGCCATTCGGCCTGCCAGGGATTCCACTCGCTGACCCCCCTCCCTGTCCCACTCCCGTCTCGTCCACCTGGATATCATGAGAGACCCTGCCAAACCATTCACCCCACCAACCCACCTGGAAGCGCCTCCGAGGAGGGAACAAGGTCACTCTGGCATGCTTTCTCAGTCTCTTGGCATCAAAGCTTCCTAGCTGGGCACTAACCTGCCTGTATCATGAGACCCATGGGCAGTTTCCAGGGCATCCTCTTGCCGGGCTACTCATCTGTGTCCACGGGCCCTGCTCACCTACCTCCCGGCTCACAGAGCTTTAGATGCCTTCAAACCATCTGGTCTCCCCTCTCCAGCAGGATGGTCCCACTGGAGATGCCACTGCCCATGTTCCTTCCTGACCTATGATACCATCCAATGGTCAACACTCCAATTAAGACATTACTAATGAGAGAGGTGCACCATGCACCCGATGTGGATGGTCCCCAATGACCCCACAGAGCATGGACCCTGTTCCTCTGGTCACCCATTCACAAGCCAGGTTCTTTCCATCACTTTATCAAGTGACTCTTTTCCTTGACTCAGTAATGTGGCATCTAACAACCTTCTGTGCTGTCACCTCACCTTAGGTGGGAGCTACAAATTTTTTATCCTAATTTCCTCACTCCTGATTGCAAATGTCTTCCCCTTTTGAGCCTTTTAGTCTGTTTTAAACAAGGCATTTTAAAAGGTCGTTACCTAGTAACTTCCTCACAAACGGTAATGCAGAGCGAGGTGTTGCCACACACCCCCATCTTCCCTGAAAGGTTTCGGTTGCCTTTTCCCCCAATTTGCTCATGTACTTTCCAGCTTGAATCAGGCTGCTTGGGAGAGAATGAGATGGTGAGATATGGCTTTAAATTACCGTTTGGGGTGTAGTAAATAACCTGTCCCTTATTCCCATCACATCCCTAACGACCTTCCAGAAAGTTCAGAGCCCCCAACTGCTGCTGCCCTTGCCTCCCACCCCAGCACACAGACCCCCAATGCACGAGGCTGGGCTCCTCCAGGCACAGTTTCATCTAGAGGAAGGCTCATCAATCTCCAGGCTCTGACAGACAAACGAGGCGAGAAGGAGACCAAATCTGGTCTTTCACTGGAAAACAATGAGCTCATGCTTTCTCTCCAGGGACCCAGGAAGTGGAGACAGATTTTGAGATGGGGAGACAGTGATGGAGACAGCAGGAGTGATGAAGGATGGACAGGAGAGAGGGAGGAGGCAAGTCTGGCACTTTTTTAATGTCACTTTTGATAAGAATCCCCAGTTCTCAGGCCAAAGGGAAGCGTCCGTGTTCTTTAGATTAAGAATCCAGCATGAGGCAGGCGCCCTACAAGGAAGGGACAGCGAGAAGACAAACAGAGTCAGAAATCCTTCATTCCTGCTCCTTCAGAGAAAAATAGGATGCCCACTCATGAGGCACTAGCATTGCAGGTGCCAGGGCAAGCACGGCTCTGCCTGTGTCTGTCACTGCCACCGGTGTGGGGCGCCAGGTGGGATCCTGTACAAACCCTGGGGATTGCTTTCTCAATGGTGGGTCTTCACCCACAGACGGGCATCTCTAACACCAAGGCCACTCTCTAGGCTGAACCCGAAAAGAATGAGAGACTACGGACAGCTGCTCAATGTTCCCCAATAGCTGGCTGAAATGTTTGGTTTCAGCTGAGAAAGAAAAAATCCAGATTACTGCATTATCCAGTTTCCATCTTAAAAAGGCATTATACAATGTTGATTTTACCCCTTACCAGTAAATTCAGAGGGGGTGGGGAGGGGGAGAACAAGAGAGACTGAATTAGAAGAAGCTGGTTGTATATGAGAAACCAAATTCAAATAATTCATTAGTTATTTTACTCTTCAACCTGTTCTGTGCCTTAGCTAAAAACAGAATGAAACCTGAAGATCACAGAAAGAAAGCAGAAAGCCCAATTAGATTGTTTTTCTTTATGCTTCTATTCACAGGATGGACTATTTTCTTGTTTAAGTTACATGCCGAGGCTCAATTAGAAACGTTCATTAAAGTGTTAACTTGACTCCCTGGTGGAAATGAAATTCAAAACCATATGAAAGTATGAATAGTGAGTTGGTTATTCATCCCTCCCTGTTGTGTCCAGACACTATACAGGAACTCGAGGCCCAAACCCTGGAACCAGCTTGCCTGGGGTCCATCCGATCCTGGCTCGGAGACTCTGAGTATGTGGTCCTGGCCAAATTCACGTAGCCCTCTGTGCCTCAGTGTCTTCACTGCAAAGGGATGTGATACACATATCTACCTCTTAGGGGTGCTGTGAAAATGCAATGAATTAATATAGGCAAAGTACCTGGCACACTGTAGCAGCATTACTATTATTATGTCTTCAGACACACTACAGCACCATAAAGGGCCAGATTTATGATGTGCGCCAGACGCCAGGTGAGTCCTTTGAGTCATGCAGCGAGCATGGATCTGGCATGGTTTAGCAAAAGAAGTGGAGGTTCCAGGAGACCACTTCCTAGCATGCTGCCTTCTCCCCACCTCATGCTATTTCTCAGCCATGGCTCTAGTGTCTCCCCCAACCCCAGCTCAGGGCATTTCCCATAGCTCCAACCTGGCTGCGTCCCATCACCCTGCTCCTGCCTCGAGCACTGGGACCACCACCCACATTTCCAGGTCCTCTAGGACTGGTTACCCCAGTGAGCTTCTCCGACACGTCGCCCCACCGCCTCTAAGATCCTCAGACAGACACATCCATAGAAGCAGCACTACACCTGCACAGCACTGAGTCTAGTGTGACCACCCACACCCAGGGAGACGGTGACTTAGGACAATCTTTGACCTGTGAAGATGACATCGGGTGTTTGAACAAGTACCCTAGCCCTAACTTGATGAATCACTGTAAGAAGGAATTCCTCATTTGTCAATTTTCTGGAAATTCTGCCCCACATTCCATCACCCAATCAAAACCTAACAG
This sequence comes from Murina feae, assembly GCA_004026665.1. Lineage (NCBI taxonomy): Eukaryota > Metazoa > Chordata > Mammalia > Chiroptera > Vespertilionidae > Murina > Murina feae. Next base: position 6,333 of record PVJC01029003.1, on the reverse strand, counting down.
AGTTGAAGAATATCGAGGTAAAGGTGAGGGGAAGAAACTTCCAGACACTGTATTGGGAGTACAGATGGTTACAAACACCTGACAGAATCAAGTATATGTAAGTACCCTTGTAAGCGCATATACCACATGGCCCCAAAATTATACCCGCAGAAAAACTACTGTGTGTTTGCATGAGCAGATGTACAAGATGCTAAGAATTGCCTGCAAACATAGTTGAGACCTAAAGATCCATCGATTAGGAGAGAGAAAATATGATGTTGGTATATTATACAATAGCTTAAATAATGAGGTAGAACTATATATATTAATAGAGATAATATGTCATGTGAAAACAGAATTACAGACTTTTAACTATAGTATGTTTTTCCTTTTCTGTGTTTTAGATTTTTTTCTCATATAAAATATAGTTACCTTGGAAAAATTAGAAAAAAGCACAATCACTTCTGGAGAAAAAAAATCTACTTATCACTCCCTTAATAAAATCAAAGCCACATTATCCAAGTTGAGTGGCGGGAGAACTTCCTTGGGGAACTTGGGTCATCTCTCACTGATCTTCTGCTGGCTGTTCCCTAACCAACCATGGTGCTGGCCCCATGGGGGTTAGATGTCGAGGGGGCAAATGAGACAGAAACACAGGAAAAGACAAGAAGCACAGGATATGGTGAATGCTACATGATCCGTGATCCGGGGGTTAGGGGAGGAGAAATTACGGAGGCTGAGGAATTCAGGAAAGGCTAACACCTTCTTCGGCTTGGCAGGAGGTAGAATATGGGGGAAGGGGTGGCCTAGGGCCAACCCACATCTGAGGAGTCTGCAGGAAATAGACAACCCTGACTACTATGGGGCTGGGTCCCTCGGGGCACTGTTTGGGCTGGAGGCAGAGCACTGGGGGAGAACTCAGGGAGGGGCTATCATAGTTGTCCAGGCACCAGTACGAGGCCTGAGCGCGGTTGGAGGTATGGACAGAGAGGTCACTGGTGGAGCCCTTCCGGTCTGCCCTGGTCCTGGCACCGTAGAGCAGCATCCTCACCCTGGGCTGGCACTTCTGCTGGAGCTAAGTTGAACAGCTGCTCAGCTTTCAGAGCACAGGATCAAAGAGGTGGCGAGGGTGCCTCTGGAACCCCCGGTATCCAGACTTCACAGAGTGAAGAGGAGCAAACCATCCTAGCAGAGTATCCGCTCCTTAGAGGCTGTCCAACTCCTCCCCAAGGACATCACTCTGGGTCCCCTTCTGTTCTGCACCCAGGGTGACATTGAAATCGGTAGCCAGCACACAGATGCATGGCAAGATCAGATAGACAGCTGTCTCCTACCTAGTTTTGTAAGGTATCAGGAGCTACCCCACTATAACAAAACTAAACTGGTGCAGCATCAGCCTGGCAAGGAGACTTTCTGAAGGGACTTGGGATCCAGAAAGCAGAGCCAAGAGCAGGGTGATCCAAAGGAGGAACTGAAGCAGAGCAGCCGGGGCAGGGCCTTGGCATTGAGGACAGGGTGCAAGGGCAGGGTGGGATGGAATGGTTAAAGGAGGGCATAGGCAGCTAATACTGGAGACATTTCCACTCACTTATATTTTCCCTATTTAAAGAAGACAGAACACATTAAAAATCCTATCTAATAAAGAAGGAATTTGCTAACTGACCCTCACACCACCACAAAGATGGCGGCGCCCACAGCCAATAAGGAGGGAATATGCTAATTGACTGCCCTGCCCTCAAAGATAGTGGCGCCCACAGCCACAAGATGGCGGCACCCAGCCCCTCAGCCCTGCCAGGGCACTGTGTACCTGCATCCAGAGTCCCCGAGTCCCCCAGTCCCCTCAGACCCCAGCTGTCCAGGATCGGCCCAAGGCTTGCCTGCACCTCAGTTGGCAGCTGCGCAGCCGCCCAGGGCCATCCAAGGTTCAGGTAACCCGGACCGGCCGAGACTTGCACTGCTGACAATGGCAGCAACAGAGGTATGATGGAGCGTTCCCTTCCCCTGATCGCCAGGTCGCCTCCCGCCCCTGAGGGCTCCCAGACTGTGAGAGGGAGCAGGCCAGGCTGAGGGACCCCTCCCCCTCCAGTGCATGAATTTTCATGCACTGGCCTCTAGTTTTTTAAATAAAAAAAGATGCCACTTCTAGAGAATTAGTGCTGCAAAATGCACAGTGCAGAGATGTTTTTGGAATAGAGAGGGACCCTAAGGAGCCAGGGGTTTGAGGCAAATATGAAGCATCAAAGTAAGTGGAGTCTGAACTGCTACTGAGGCAGACCCTGAAGTAAACACCTGGAAATGAAGACTACTCCCTGCAGAGTCCCCCTTCTCTCCTATCTCTGGTCCAGGGTTCAACAGCTCCCTGTCAGCTCCCAGGATATCTGTCTCGGTGCTTCCTCCTGCTGGACCAGCCAGGCCTGGATGGTGTCACCGCCATGCTCTGACGATATGTCTCTAACTGCTCTAGTTCTCAGCTGATCTCGGCCCCTTCCCTTCTGCCTCTGCCCTCCCATGGGCTACTTCCTTTCCTTAGCATGGCCCTCTGTCTCTCCACGCTAAGGAGCCCTGACTCTCCCTGCTCCCTAGTTGGTAGGTAATATGGTGTGATGGAAATGCACCACAATTCAGAAACTCCAGGGTCAACCCAAAATTCATGGGCATTGACGATATGTATTGGTCTACTCGGGCTACCATAACAAAATACCACAGACTGGGTGGCTTAAACAACAGACATTTATTTTCTTCAATCTGGAGACTGGAAGTTCAAGATCCAGGTCCCAGGGTGATTTCTGTTGAGACCTCTCTTCCCAGCTGCCTTTTCATTATGTCCCCATATGTCCTTTCTTCTGGATTCTCTTTCACTTCTTCTAAAGACATCAGTTCTACCCAATTAGGGTCCATCTTTATGACTACATTTAACCTTAACTCCCTCCTACAGGCCCTATCTCCAAATACAGTCACATCAGGGTGTTAGGGCTTCAACATATAATTCTGGGGATGCACAATTGAGTCCACAGCATAGTAACAGTGATATCTAAAATCAGTAGGAAAAGGTGGTTTACTCAATAAGTGGTATTCAGAAAACTGAGTAACCTTCTAGAGAAAAAATTAAATTGAATGCTTACTTTGCACATTAAACCAAATAGATGAAATTTGTTTGGGGAAAATGGTAAGTCATAAAAGTACTAGAAGAAACCATGAGAGAACCTTTTTGCATCCTTAGAAAAAGAAAACCTTTATAAGATGATGCAAAATCCATAAAAGAAAATACTGCTATACCATATTATCTCATTGATATGTGGAATCTAATGAACAAAATAAACTGATGAAAAAAATAGAAACAGGCATAGATACATGGAACAGATTGACAGTTGTCAGAGCAAGTAGGGGTGGAGGGACTGAATGAAAGAAGGGATTAAACCAAAAACATATATGCATAACCCATAGACACACACAACAGTGTGTGGCCAAAGGGAAGAGATGAAGGGTTGAGGGTTGGGTAGAGGGGGCAAAAAGGAGGAAAATGAAGACATCTCCAATAATGTCAACAATAAAAATAAAGAAAATATTGATAAATTTGACTCCATAAAAATTACAAAATTTTCACATAGCAAAACACATTTTAAACAAAATCAAAAGACAAACCAAAGGATATATATGCACAACTCACATCACAGACAAAGGACTAATTTCCCTCATATATAAAAAGCATCTACACACTGATAAGAAAAAGACCAAGAATCCAATTTTAAAATAAGTATAATATTTGAATAGCCAGCTCATGGAAATACAAATGTATCTTAAGCATATGAAGAGATGCTCAAGAGCACTCAAAGTAAGAGATGCCATTTTCAACTTGCATTTTGCAGAGGTGCAGAAGTTCGATAGCATACCGTGTGGTGGTGAGGCGTGGGGAAACAGACATTCTCACAGGCTGTCATTGGAGTGTAAATTTTGTAAATTTTTACAGCCTCTCTGGAGGCCAATTCATCAATATCTCTCAAATTTACAAAGGTTCAATTTGAACCAGAAATTCTACTTTTAGTGATTTATCGAGAGATGCAGTCTCACAGGTATGAAATGACATACACACAAGGTTATTCATTGCCACTTTGCTTATAAGAGCTACCTAAATTTCCATCAGTAAGCGACTGGTTAAATAAATGATAGTATAGCACACTATGGAAATCAACACAGCATTTTAGAAAAGACAAAACTCTGTATAAACTGATATGGAAAGCTTTACGAGATGAATTAAGTTAAAACAAGCAAGGTTCAGACCAGCATGTGATATACACTACATTTACGTGAGAAGGGAGAGATATAGATGTATACATGATATAGATGTATAGGTGTATACTTGCACATGCATAAAGAATCTCTGGAAGGAAGCTAGTAATTGGTTGTCTGTGGAAGGAGAATTGGGAGGTTGGGAAAACCAGAGGGGAAGAAATATTCCTTATATATCCTTTTATATTTTTACTAGAGGCCCAATGTATGAAATTCATGCAAGGGGTTTGGCCTTCGCAGTCCTGGCTTCATCCAGAAAGTCATCTGGAAGGTCGTCTGGAAGGATGTTCAGCTATCTGGTCTAATTAGCATGTTATGCTTTTATTATTATAAATAATGTTGAGCCACATGACTGTATGGACAATGCAAAAAAAAATTATTTCATATCACAGCTGCACTTCGCTCAGCATCCTCGGTGGACAACTTTCTGTCCTCAGCACTCAGAGCACCCTTCTCCCCATAACTTGGGACACTCCTCTCTAAACCCCAGAAGCAATGTTGACCCTTCCTGGAGACTTTAGAGTGGCTGACACAGCCAGGGGCCAGGCTGGGGTTCGGATGGAGGATCAGCCTTGGCATTCCCACCAACCACTCTGCACTGAGGTTATACACCAGCCCTGCCTTGTCCTCCCATGACCGGGCCTGACTGTGAGGGCCACTCCAAGTGGAAGACTCTACCACCTTCTTCTTGCTGAATTGATGGCTGCAGTTCTAGCCTTGGATGACCTCCCCTGTACTGACCCAGCAGTATCCAGCCTGCCCCAAAGTTCCTATCTGCCAGCCAGGATGTTCCACTGGCGGGGTTGGCCCATTTGTTTCTGGCTCGACTTCCTCCACAGCTAGTGGTAGTGCTGTTCCCTGGGGCCCTTTCCCACTGCCTGCAAAAGCCCTGCCTTCACTATGGGCCTCTCATGGTCCACCCATTGGAACTTTGCTCCTGGAAACAGCTCTTCAAGCCTTGCCCTTGGCTCTATTCTAGTCCACTGTAGTGAGGGATTTTCTCTTGTCCTTTGATATTCACTCTAGGTTATGTTGAAACTGCTCAGAAACCTCTAGTGACATCCCCAGCAGCTCAGGCACCACAGCTATTAGAAGATGAAATGGCACTTTGGGTGGACCTTCGGAGCCATGCTGGCTCCACCACCCTCTTCCCAAAGGACACAGTGACTTCGTTGGTTTGGGCTTCAGAGTCCTTATCAATTGATTCAACACCAAGCCAAGTGGCCCTGGACCTCCTCAGGTGGCAGGATTCAGGGACATCTTCCAGCTCAGTGTTACCAACAAATAACTTTGGCTGTTTGCATGGTTTTCCTGGATTTGGACAAGTACGTGACCCTGATTCCCTCTAGGCTTATCTTCAATCCACAGCGCATCCCAGACCTTCACAGCAGCCTGTAATTTCTGCATGTCCTCTTGTGTGAGTACTTCAAGGTCACAATCACCAGCACTGAGCAATCAGTTCTCAAATGACTGTCTTAATGGATGTTGTTTGCAGCTTATCCCAACTAGACCGTAAGCTTAATTCGTTTTTATCTCTGTAACACCTAGGGAAGCACAGTGCTCTGCATACAGATGCCTGGTGTATGGGGGAAAGATGCTGCACCGGAAGTCAGAGGACTCGGTCCTAAGTCTTCCTCTGACTCATGCAAGTCGCTCATCTTCTCACCTACTCAGTTGTCGCCTATGGAAAACTAAAGCAACAACACCTGCTTTATGAGGCTTTTGTGAGGATCTAATAAGTTCAGGTCTATGAAAGTGTGGCTTTGGCCCCTACACACAACACAGGAGCTGTACAAACCAATGTACTGAGAGTCTTTTATAAACATCGTTTCAAAGAAGTATTTCTGGAAAGTACAAGCTCTGTGCTATCCAGGTGGGCTTATGATGCTGCCATGATCCTCAGAGCCTCCTTAAAGATATTGCAGAGGCAAGAGAGGTGATGTGAGGGTTGTCGATGTTGTTAGTAGCCCCCGGTGAGGCTACTCACTGTCCTGTGGATTCAAGAGAACCTTTGTTGTAGCATTCCCATAGTTCCATCTCCCCGAGACAAGGAAACGCTGCCTGCCC